>SEYY01023423.1:5000-12500 GCA_009176605.1 Armadillidium nasatum
TATCTGGCATAAATCGAAAGTTCTTAGATTTAGAAAATGTATATATGTTGTAAATTTCAGCTCAATCGGTCAAAAAATAAAAAATAACTTTTTCTGAGATTGGATCCTTCCCGCAAGAATCAAAATTTTCAAACAATATAGTCAAAATCAATCCAGCATTAACATGATATTCTCTATCATGCAAAGCCTTCAAAGTTAAATTTAAATCAAATCTTTGCAATGCTAAAATAAACCTACAAATACCTTAAAATTAAATACTACAAACCAGATGTGGGCGCTCAAATTTTAAACCTTTGAGCGTAAACGCAAAAGCGCAAATTAGGAAAACTTAAGTAGCATGGGTTACGCTTTCGGCAGGTGCAAGATTTAGCTACTTTTCGAAAAATATGGCAACCTATCCATAACGGTCTTTTCTGCATTTGCGTGCAATCCTGCATTCTCAGGGACCTTCCTAATATTTTCTTTGTCCGTTCACGGACCCGCGCGAGCCCCCGGACCCCCAGACCCCCAATTTCGAACCAATTTCAGACGGACTGAGCGGCAAAGAAAATGGCCAGGAAAGAAAGTGATTGGAACGCAGTGATTTTGCAAACTCAGGCAACTTCCTGATATCATTTTTGGGGGGTTCACGGGGCTCCCATTGGGGCCTCTCCCCAGACTTGAGACCAATTTCAATGGGTTGAACCCATCAAAATGGTGTCAGGAAAGAGCGTGAGGTCAATTTAAGCTGAGTGATTTGCATTGCAAATCAAAATCCCGTTTGGCTTAGAATGCCAGATTTTTCGAAAAGTAGAAATCTGGCACCTGCCGAAAGCGCAACAAATACTACTAACTTAGTGCGCAAAAGTTAGGCCCGCAAATGCAAAAGGGCACATGTCCGCAAATCAAACATTTTTTAAAGGGCAAATTTAGTAGCGCAAAAATTAAATAAATAGAGCGCAAGTATGTAAAGATGAATTATAGCAAAAAATAAGAAAGATTTCAATCTTATTTATTCAATTATCTATGATCTCTTCCTCCTCGTAGCTCTCCTCTTGCATTCTGAACAGGATCATATTCCCTTTCATAAAGATAATTTTTCAAAATTGCTGGGTGCCATGGCTGCCCTCTTTGGTCTTTGAATCTCAGAACCTTGACTAAACAACCTCTTCACGGATGCTGAGCTGGCTAATGGGGTATTATATTTAATAAACAAGTAACCCAAACATCCTGATATACACACGGAATAAGGTTCCTAGTGAGAGGGGTACTATGATGAACATTTACAGCAGCTAAGCTATCCAAGGTTTGTCCCAACTTCTCCTTCAGAGGTGTCTATTGGAAATATGAGGGCCTTCAATTTCTGAAATATTTAGAAATGGTATCAAGAACTCAAATCTTTTTTAAGTTTCATTTGAACATCATTTCAGTGTATTGTGAATATATATGTATAAATTATATATATATATATATATATATATATATATATATATATATATATATATATATATATATATATATATATATATATATATATATATATATATATATATATATATATATATATATATATATATATATATATATATATATATATATATATATATATATATATATATATAATAAAAATAAAAAAAAAAAATTTTTATAAAATAAATATAAAATATTATATATATATATATATATATATATATATATATATATATATATTATATATATATATATATATATATATATATATATATATATATATATATATATATATATATATATATATATATATATATATATATATAGATGCTTAAAGTTTGTTTCAAATTTTAAAAATAATTCACCTTAAATGGGCCCATTTCAAATTCAGTCCCATCACCTTCAATGCCTTGATGTGGAGGAGTAAAATTTGATGCAATATTACACTTTATTTCCTCCAATATCCTCATTTTTACATCTGGATACTTCCCCTGATTTAACATACGTACCACTCCGAGTTTGAAGTTAAGGTGCTGGGCTGCGATAATAAGCAAATCAAAATCATCAAAGATACTGCTGAACCTCGGTTCAAAGCCCTTTTCTTTCTCTTTGTTTGGCTTTGGTTGCTTTAGCAACTAGTTGACTAAGTTTTTAGCATAGTTCAATTTTTGCATCTCACGTTGCATTTCAATGAGATTATTCTTGAGGAGGAAGAGATTAAGCAATAAAACTCTCACGCACGCATAGAAATGCTACAATCCTACAACAAATCCACACTAACAGCAATAGGTGTCTTTATTTCGATGTACTCAGTAATTAATTTTTTATCAGTTTTATTAAATACAGGAAGATAAGGCTTTTGTTCCATACAAAGGTTGTTGATTTGTGTTATGCTACAATCAAGGTTCTTAAGCAGGTCTTTCATAGAATCGTATAGGGAGTTCCAGCGAGTAACGCTTGCTGTTTTAAGCTTTGTTCCCAACTCCTTCTTGATTCTCGCAGTAGTTGTAGTTTTCCTATTTTGGGCATTCCACAATGCCTGTGCTTTGGCAAGTGTCTTATTAAATGGATCCTTGGCACTACAGGACCAGCGAGAAATTTTCGAAACATCCTTAGTAACCAAGATGTTTAATATGTGTGAAATGCAACGGCGATGTTTAAGTAGGCTAAGGGCATCATGTTTTTCAAGCAGATTTTCTAGCTGGAGAGGTTTTGTCAACAGAACCTCTGGGTCAATAATTTGCTCCATCTCTTCAGGAGTAACCACTATCTCTGGAATCGGTACCTGCTCTTCTTCCTCTTCGTCACCCGTTTCTGCATGAGCATCCACCCGAAAGGCTGCACAGAAATTTGCACCGTTATCTGTTGTACTGCAGACAACCTGAAGATAAATTTTTTTAATTTAGTAGTTTCCTTATTAATTTGGAGAAATCCATTTTTTTTAGTATTACGTTATAATTGTATATTGATTTTTACTGACCTTATGCTCAAGGCCTAATTGATGATGGATATATATCGATATTTTTTCAATAGTATCGAAAAAATATCGATAATATTTTTCAGCCGATATATAGATATTTTATACTTAATATCGAATAAACGATATTATTTTTTTAATTCTAAATATTTTGAGCAGTTTCCTTTTTTTCATAAAATAACATCTAAGCAAAATAGGTGTGTTTTTCTGGCGCGTCCAAATTGCGTGATGGGGATGTTTTATCTGATTCAGGAAGAGGATAGAAGGATGTCAGATCATATAAGAGAAGAAGTAGAGGCCTATAAGCAAATTATAGGGGAAAAACATTTTCATAAAATATACCTATTGCGTATTTTACTTTTTAAATTGGAAATTTATAAAAAGTAATGAAAGTATCCTATATATTTAAATACAATACTAATTTTGATTTTCAAGGTTAAATCTTTAACTAAATTTTAATTTAATCTGAAATTAGAAGTGCTTAAAGTTTATATATGAAATTTTTTTACTTTATTCAAAGTATTTTCTCTACAAATTCATTTGCACTGATAATTAAGGGCCATGATTAGTGTTTACTTTGAAAAAGTAATATATATATATATATATATATATATATATATATATATATATATATATATATATATATATATATATATATATATATATATATATATATATATATATATATATATATATATATATATATATATATATATATATATATATATATATATATATATATATATATATATATATATATATATATATATATATATATATATATATATATATATATATATATATATATATATATATATATATATATATATATATATATATATATATATATATATATATATATATATATATATATATATATATATATATATATATATATATATATATATATATATATATATATATATATATATATATATATATATATATATATATATATATATATATATATATATATATATATATATATATATATATATATATATATATATATATATATATATATATATATATATATATATATATATATATATATATATATATATATATATATATATATATATATATATATATATATATATCATATATATATATATATATATATATATATGAGTATCAAGAGAAATTTGATATTTTTTAACATATCGATATCATTTTATGTATCGGCATCCCTAGTTTAAGTTTTAACTTTTAATTACCCAGTACCGCGTAAAAGTAATAAAATTTGGCTGATTAAATAAGAAACTGAAATTTAAACCCAAAATTGTTTTGTAAGAAAAATGACGAAGAGCTATTTTCAAAAAACTTGAGCAAATTTTCGCTTTTCGCTCTTAAAAAGTTGTTGAGCGCAAATGCAAAAGCGCACAGTTTCGAAA
Organism: Armadillidium nasatum; assembly: GCA_009176605.1. Classification (NCBI taxonomy): domain Eukaryota; kingdom Metazoa; phylum Arthropoda; class Malacostraca; order Isopoda; family Armadillidiidae; genus Armadillidium; species Armadillidium nasatum. Next base: position 9,321 of record SEYY01023423.1, read on the forward strand.
TTTCGTTCAATGCAAGAGCGAAAAATTTTTACCTTAAGCTCAAATTGCGCTTTTGCTCTTTGCTCTTTCATTTTCGCTTATGCCAACCTATGCTATAAACTACTTAAATCTAAAAGAGAAAGCCTTTCATAATCATCCAGTCTCTACTTCAGGAATTTTATGATATGTTATAAGCATTTGTTTAAGATGTGTTTTCCTCAGCAATATAGCATTTAAAACAACAAATCAAAATGAGAAAATTTAGAAATTCTACAGTGAGGGAGGGAAATGAGTTCATTGCACAAAAATAAATAAAATTTTCAAAAAATGATAAAATAGGCTTAGCATTATGTTCAATTTTCAAGCAAATCAAATTCAATTTTAAAATAGGCAACTGGAATGCACCAGATCAAACAAAGCAAAGCTCACTCGAATAGAATAATTTCCACTACTGTAGCAAAAAAAATAAAAAATGTAAAAAGTCTCTTTGATAATATGCAGAAATGCATATGCAATATGCAATATGCAGAAAACTAAAATTTATATGAGGTTTTGCAATTTTAGGGCTAATATAACAACTGTGCTCAGATCTAGTATAAATAGTTAACTATCTTCTAACCTTTGGGTTGATACTGGATTATGAATAGATTAAGTGCAGAAAATTCTGCTGTCCAAATTTTAAAGTAATAAAGCAAGAGAAGAGAACCAGTCTCGCAATAAAATTTTAATTTACTTGGTAATTGTCTAGTATAAAGAAAATTGGCAATATTTCAAATTTAGATCAATTTTTATTTAGATCAATTTTAAAGCAAACCACATTAATAAATCTTTCAATTTTGAAAGGAGATAAATGTTGCAACACATTTGCTTTCATTAAGGCATTTAATTCAACAAAATCTTTAAAGTCAGAAATCATGCAATGAATTAAAGCTATATCCCAGTTTCAAATATTCAAAACTCATTTTTAAACCAGGTACTTCAAATTTAATATTAAAAGCACCAAAAAAGCAAGATTTTTCTTTGAGAGAAACTAAATCAGGTACATAATAACAAGAAAACCTAAATTTATATGAGGTTCTGCAATTTTAGGGCTAATATAACTACTGTGCTCAGATCTAGTATAAATAGTTAACTCTCTTCTAACCTATCGGTTGATACTGGACTATGAATAGATAATAACTTAAATACCTTGCATACTCGTCCGTATGAAAGATAGCTAACCTAGCTTATCTCGATATGCATTTTCTCCATTAATATTAAAAGAATGAGGGTTGCCGGATTAGGCAAAATTGTCTACCACAAAACTATAAGTAATTTTATGATCATTTATTATCAAATTTACAATTAAAGCTATTTTCAATATCACTATCCTTAATTTCACTTATCAAAATGGGAGTTTCTTTGGTATTTACCAACAAATTTAAATTATGCATAGGCCAGTCACTAATATTAGTAATCGAACTTGCAAGAAAATTAGCAAAAGGGGTAACATATTCCTTACTTGCATTACAGGGGTTGCCGGATTTGGCAAAATTGTCTGCAACAATGGCAATTTTTTCTTCAATATCAATTATAAAATCTAAGGCATTATCACGCCAACTTTCATAAAAATTATCTAAAACCTCAAATTTTACTATGTTAGATAGAATAATTTCCCTTTTCATATATTCTAATGCAATCTTTAATTTCTTCGAATTTCTCTAAAACAAATGAATAACAGGTACTAGTTTTAATTTCAGCAAAAATAACCTCAATATACAGTTTCATATATTCTCTTTCAATAACAAGAAGGTGATTTAACGACTCCAACATTTTATAATTAATAAGCAATTTAATTTGCTAAGAAATAAAATTTAAAGTTAAATGCTTTCATCCAAGATAAAAGTGAATCCCAAGAAATAAAGGAAACAGAATTAAACGAAAAAAAGGTGAGTAAAATTATAATTAAAATAGGCTAATCCAATAGACTTCGGGTCTGTCTTAGCAGTTAGATAGTTACAAGCATCTAAGTACTTAATTTCCTTTGAAAAGTGTTGGGATTTTCTATGGCGCTGAAACCCAATAAAGCGCTTAATGCATTCTGTGACTGCTCTTCTAAGAATAAACCTACTTTTGGTAAATTTAGCCTACAATTAATAAAAAGAAATTTTTATTAATATATTGAAAATGTTCCTCAAATAGTTAAAATAAAAGTGGGAATTTTGGGGATTTACAAAGTTTCCAAGGAGAATAACTTGGACAATCGGTTTTTTTGTATAAGCTCATAAGTAAAATTTTAAAGGCAAATTGGATAAAATAAAAGTTTAGCCTATGGAAGTATAAGCAAAAACACCCTTCTATCCAACTAGCAACTCTTAAAATCTGCTAAAAAAAACAAGGCCCAGTTAAGCAGGTTAAAGTCAAGGTAAGTCAAATCAATTGTAATTATTAAAAAAACACCATTCAAAACTTGATCAATAATCAAAAGTCTATCTAAAATAATAAAATGATCAAGTCTGAGAGTCAATGGTATTAAGACCTGCTTCTAATAACAGAATTTTACAAGCTCCTGCACTAGGATAAAAAGGGCTAAATTATATTTCCTACCACAAACCTATAAGCAATTTAAAATAGTAATTTTAAATGGGTAATCATCTTACTACCACAATCCCTGATACGATGAGATTTTTGTTAAAACAATACAATAGTAAACGTTACATTTCAATTTACTCAAGGCAAGATCTCAATTTGTCGCTTCTCATGCCTAAAACGAGGGACAAAAAACCCATGTAGAATATTGCCGTTCTATAAAGGATTTTTAAAGTTTATAGTGTATTTTGATATTTTGAAAATCATAGATTGTTTTTTTTCTAAAAACTTCCCAAGAACAAGAATTTAAATTTAAATTAAGGGGAGGATTCAATGATGAAAAAAAGTTATTTTCATTAGATTCTCCTGAAATTTTTAATATAGATAGCTTTTTTCCAGGGGAAAAAACTCCATTCCTAACGTTTTTACGAGGGATTGACCTTTTAAAAGTTTCTTTGAAAATTTATAGTATGTTCAAATATACGGTGAGACCACATGCAGCATTTTTTTATTTAAAATTTGATGTGTGTATTTCTAAATCTATTGGCAACAAAAGATTTTAACAAAGGTTGACTGCCAGCGGGCGCTTGCGGCCCGCACCTCTTCAAAAAAAATTTCATCCGTTCTCCTGAA
>SEYY01023423.1:20000-24845 GCA_009176605.1 Armadillidium nasatum
GCCCCAATTTCTAGATCTTTAATGTTCTACTTTTTTGGAGAACTTCAGATAGCGGTTGATTACAGAAGTATAATTTAAAAAAAAAAAAAAAAAACGGTAAAGAACATACCCTTCCGGAGAAAAAATTTTTTTTTTTTTTTTTTAAACTGTGCATTATAAGTTTTTTAAATTGGCAAGTGTTTAGAGGATGAATAGAGCTAAAACTTTTATTTAAAGTACTTTTAAAACCTATTTGCTTAGTTCGAGATACAGCCTCTCAAAATTTGGAAATTTTGAATTTTTTTTTGAAAATTGGCCATTTTCGATAAGCTATATCTCGAACCAAGCAAATAACAAATAAGTTTTAAAAGTGCTTTAAATAAAAATTTTAGATCTGTCCCTTCTCTAAGCACCTGCCGAATTTAAAAAACTTTTAATGTAGTTTTTTTTTTTTTTTTTTTTTTTTTTTTTTTTTTTTTTTTTTTTTTTGTTCGAAGGTTTGTTTTTAAAAATTTGAATAAAAAAATTTCGACACCTGGTCAAGTTAGGGCATGTAACTTTTTTCCTATAACGTAGAGAACAATACCATACCTTAAATTTTCAAAAAAACTTATAAATGGTTAATCACTCTCAAAAACGTTAGGAATGGAGTTTTTTCTCTGGGGAAAAAGCTGTCTATATTGAAAATTTCAGAAGAATCGAATGAAAATAAATATTTTTTCAACATTTTATTCTCCCCTTAATTTAAATTTAAATTCTTGTTCTTGGGAGTTTTTAGGAAATCCTTTTATTTTGCTTCTTAGTAGATAAAACTATCTATACGGTTTTCAAAATATCAAAATATACCCTAAACTTAAAAAATCCTTTATAGAATGGCAACATTCTACATTGATTTTTTCCCTCATTTTATACAGGAGAAGCGAGGAATTGAGCTCTTGCCTTGACTACATTAAAATGTAACGTTTACTACTGTATTGTTTTAACAAAAATTTCATCGTGCCAGTGATTAAATTGCTTATAGCTTTGTGGTAGGAAATATAAGTTAGATCTTTTTTAACCTAGTGTAGGAGCTTGCAAAACTCTGTTATTAGAAACAGGTCCTAACACCATTGACTCTCAGACTTGATCATTTTATTGTTTCAGATGGACTTTTGATTAATTATTGATCAAGTTTTGAATGGTGTTTATTAATAATTATAATTGATTTGACTTACCTTTTTAACTGGGCCTTCGTTTTTTTGAGCAGATTTTGAGAGTTGCTATTTGGATAAAAGGGTGTTTTTGTTTTATACTACCTTAGGCTAGACCTTTATTTTATTCAATTTACCTTTAATATTTTACTAATGAGCTTATACTCTCTCCATGCTGTTGCAATTACAATGTACACTGGTCTTCTGAACTCTCCCGTCACATACCTCCTCCATTGAGAAGTTCTCGTGCGACATGCCTTCCTACACAGTCTCATTCTTTCTCTATCTAACTCTCAGACTCTAAATTTAACCGCTATGCACAACCTTACAAGTACTCTACAAGTAAAGTTGGAACACACTCCCTTTCTCTGCTTCCCCAATTTCCTTTGACTTGCATGCTTTCAAGCGCCGTGTATCTGGACATGTCGGCGTTTAAGGATTAGATTCGGGCATCGCCCCAACTCTGATGGAGATTAGTAGGCCTCTGGCCTTTAGACACCAGAGGATTTATATATATATATATATATATATATATATATATATATATATATATATATATATATATATATATATATATATATATATATATATTATATATATATATATATATATTGGTGGCCAGATGCCTACCAATAAACACCAGAGTTGGAAAATTATTCGGACGGGTCAAATGGAAAACCAACACACCCCAATAACCGGCATTTGAACGTGTGTATCTTAATTAAAGAAAGTTATGAAAATTGATAAAGGGAATGAGTTTCAGACTTTACTAGCTGAGTTCATATAAGAATAAATATAGAGATTAAGTCTAGTGTATGAGAATTGTAAATAAAAAGGATGAGACAGTGTAGAAAGGAGTGAGGTTGACTCACCAGCAGATAAAGATACTGAGAAAGCTAGTAAGAGAAAAATTCCATTCTACCTTTTCAAAGAGAGCCGTGTGAATGAAATACATGGACGAATAATTCTCTTTAAAGAACAAATAACTGGAGTGAAGTGAAGAAATTTCAAAATCACCTTAGATCAACCAATCTCTTAGAAACTTGTTTAGAAAGAGAAATGATGTAATCCTTCCAAAGAAAGGTCCCAAGAAAAAGATACTCAGAAAATATCTAGGACAGATAAAGGTTTAAGCTGTGTTTTCAAAGATATCATAGTTATGTGGAATATTATGTCGATTAGAAGGATGGAAGAACTGAGTTTTTGAGGTACTGAAAATTACTGTTTTCTCTGCTCCATAATAAAATTCAAGAACGATAAGGGGTTACTTTCTCCAGAGTTACCCTCCTAGCGATAATTAATTGCTGTTAAGTGGGATGGACTTCAAAATGAAAGGGTTAATGAAGGGTATTGTTATCCGCTTAGGAGTGGATTAGGGATGAAGTAATAAAGAGAAAAAGTCAGAAATGAAAAATAGAAAAATATTTGGTGATAAAACAAATATCAGAGGAACACCATTATTAACAGACTTAAAGGATGAATGGTGGACATCTACAATAATTATTTTAGAACGAACTGGAAGTAAATCAGCCACAATGTTACAAAAGTTTAGAAATCAAAGTTTTGTGTCATGCTCTATTGAAGTCTTTTTGAAATGCTTTGTGCCACAGCAAAAGATTCACTAAAAGGCCATAAAGCAGAGTACCAAGAGTCAGAGGAAATACATAGATCACTAGTAGAGTATTCCTTACGAAATACGACAATCCTTCATTACACTATTCGAAATAAATGCACTTGATATTTCTTTATTTAAATTCAACTTTAATGAAAGTAAAAAATATAAGTAAAAATTCAAAGTTAAAATTTAAAAAAAGTATAAGAACAGAAAATGACAAGCATAAATTTGCAATATTCACACAATATTGATGTGAGTGCATGGAACTCCTCGTGCTGCGAGGGCCACGCAATGATGGGGGAATGAGAAAAGTCAGTTACCTCGGGCAACTGACAATATAAGATCTATAGAAAAGAGATTGTGTGCCAAAGTCATGTGGCAAATAAAGAGGATAAAGGTAGTTTTATGCAGTAGACTCAACCTTATCCAAAAGACAGGCAGAACTAGAGCCACGCCTCCCTTCCCAACCGCCTCTCAAATGAGAGAATAGTACTCTATACAAGCAGATAAGACCCTTATAGAGAGTGATTGTTCGGAAGAAGAAATTCTCTAGAATCCGGTTGGTGTTACTCTCCATTTATATATATATATATATATATATATATATATATATTATATATATTATATATATATATATATATATAATATATATATATATATATATATATATATATATATATATAGGTGTTGGGGAGAGATTGAGAGCTAGGGAACGGGTGGCAATGATAATGAGTCAAAGATGGTTGGAATGTATGATAAAGTATGAAAGAATATCTTCAAGAATTATATGGATGAAGTTAAGGTTTAATAGAGTAGGAGTGGGTCTTTGTATATGCATACGCGCTGGTGAATTGAGCAAATGAAGAAGAAAGAAGAGTGTTTTGGGAGAAACTGAATGACTGCTTGAATGGTTTTGAGGCAAGTACAAATGTGTGCCTATTAGGGGATTTAAATGCGAGGGTTGATGTGGACAGGGGAGGAGGGGTGGTGGACCCGTTTAGGGTGGGGAACAGAAATACAAATGGGGAGAGTCCATTAGAAGTATGCGTAGCGAATAGATTGATAATAGAGAATACATGGTTTGTTAAGTTGGACAATAAGTGGACTTGGGTTAGTGGGGTAAATGGTGAAAAGGGTTTAATTGATTACATATGTATTAAGAAAAGAATAAGAGATAGATTACTTGATGTGAATGTGTTTAGAGAAGCTGCTAGAGGTATATCTCCCATTATTTGGTGTTGGCTAAAATTAGGGTAAGGGGTGGTTGGAAGAAGATTAGGGATATAAGTAGAGAATAGAGGTTGTGAAAGTAGAGATATTGGATGAAAAAGGAGTGGGGGAGCAATTTAGAAGAGAGCTTAGGTAAAGATGGGGTGAGGTAAAAGAGAGTGCTGCTGAGGGAGTGGAGGAGGAATGGGGAAGGTTAAGGGAATCTTTGGTAGAAAGTGCAAAGAATGTTTGTGGGATAAGAAGTGTGGGAGGGAGGTTTAAAAGAAAAGGAAGTGAATGGTGGTGTGATGAGGTGAGTATTGTTATGAGGGATATAAAGATAGCTTTTGAAATTTTTTTTGGTACAAATAGGATAGAGGAATGGGAGGCTTATAAAGATAAAAAGAGGATTGCTAAAAGAGAGGTAAGAAGAGCGAAAGAAAGAGCAGATATAAAATAGGGTAATAAAATAGTGGAGGGATTTAGAGAAAGTAATAAGATGTTTTGGAAAGAGGTGAATAAGGTAAGTAATAAAGGGGAGGTGAGAGGAGGGGGATAAAGGGCTTAGACGGAGAAATAAGACAGGAAGAAAGGTAGGTTGGAACAAGATGGATGGAGTATTTTAGTAGGTTGTTAAATGTGAAGGGAGGTAGGAGTGTGGCTGTGATGAGGGATAGGGGAGGGATAGTGGATGAGTCTGAGGGGGGAATCCTTATATAAGAAATAGGTAAAGCTTTAAGGAAAGTGAAAAAAGGTAAATCTACGGGTTTGGATGGAATAAGTGGGGAGATGCTGCTGGAAGGGGGTGTGAGTGTGGTAGAATGGATGTTAAGATTATTTAATTTATGTTTA
>SEYY01023424.1:15000-55000 GCA_009176605.1 Armadillidium nasatum
CGTGTCTAGCTGCAGGCTGTCCATCAGCCTCTTGTTAGCACGAACACCATTCGACGTCGCCTCGCGGAACATGAATACCACCCACGGAGGTCGGCAAGAGGGGCCGCCCTCACCAGGGAGCACCGAAGGGCAAGGATGCCTTTTGCACACCTGCATTGGCGGTCCCACGATTGGGTAAGTATCCTATTTACTGACGAGTACCGATTCAATCTGCACAGCTCAGACGGACGTTCCAGGGTTTATCGGAGGTATCACGAGGGCTATGCGGCATACACAATGCAAGAAATACTCCACTTCGGTGGTGGGTCCGTTATGGTTTGGGATGATATATTTTTCCATGCCCGCATGGAGTTTGCACGTCTTCGATGCAGGGTACCTAACCGCACAACGATATATAACCGATATACTCGAACCGTGCGTCGTACCATTTGGCCCACACATTGGTGAAGCCTTCGTCCTCACGCAGGATAGCGCCAAACCGCACGTAGCCAGATATGTTGGTGATTATTACCTCAACACGGTAAGGATTTGAACATTGGACTGGCCAGCGTACAGTCCCGACCTAAACCCCATCGAGTGTCTGTAAGATACACTTGAAAAGGCGGCTGAGACTGCTACAGCACCAGTCACACCACCTTAACAACCTGCGACAAACTGTTCTACTCCAATGGAAGGAACTGCCATTGGAAACCATCCAGGACCTCATCTCCAGCATTCATCAACGGTGTTTAGCTATCATACGTGCAATGGAGGCCACACAAGATACTGACGGTCAGGGACAGGTGTCATGCACACTCACATTGCAGGTCTGTATCTCACCCTACTTATATGTCACTGTGTTGAAAGGTTCCGGGGATTCCCACGGTAGGGTACCACATTATCCCCATTATGTATAACCATGTGCTGTATATTAACAATGTTACTATCCGTTTTGTATGTTTCAGTATCTTCCTATTGACTTTTGTTACAGTGGTGCGTTAATTTTGCTCTTCAGTCTATATATATATATATATATATATATATATATATATATATATATTATATATATATATATATATATATATATATATATATATATATATATATATATATATATATATATATATATATATATATATACATATATTTCTATAATGCCGGGAAGAAGTGCCTTTTGGCAGTACTTTAAGTCGCACAGCACGGAGAAGGGCATTGCAGTTTGTTAACTGAAGCCATGCAGAGGTACGTTAACCGCAAACATCAAGATGAGTAGCGGTTCGACAAAAGGAATGAGTGTTCATTTACAGTCGAAGCATAAAATGGAATTTGAAGAATATAAAAAGCTTCAGAAACAAGAAGTTTTGGAATCGACAAAAGAACAACATCAATTATTGGAAGATGAAAAAGAAGATTTTTCCGAATCAGGCTCGCATTGCTCATTGTTTCCTTGCTGCACCACTGAGTAAGCGTTTCATCTGAATGACAATTCAAAGTTGGTAAACGTATGATTACTGACACGCGCTCTCGATTGCTGCCACATAATGAAAGATCCTCATCTGATCACATTACATTATTCGTGTAGTAGGCAATAGCACTTTCTCCGTCCTCAAGGAGAACAGGGAGTTCAAAAACAAACACGAAGACATAGGACATAAATATCAATTGGCTGTTGAGCTCGACAAATTACCGTAGTTAAGCAGCAGCGAAGACAGTGATCGCGCGATGAAGGAAACTGGCTAAAAGGAAATAAGAAATGTTATTATTAATAAACTAAATGGAATGTTATTAACGTTAATGATATAAGCTCTTCTTTAAAATTAAAGAAAAGTCGCTATTGTACCCCAAATTGCACAGAGCACATTGCGGGGTTAGTAATTATAATACAACAATATCACATGTTTTATTTTCATTAAATAATAATAATAATAATAATAATAAAAAAAAAACTGAAGCTTAACCGCTATCCGGCGCTTCCCAGCATGTGGATATGGATTTGCCTCTATAGTAAATAGTGATCGTGACAGCCTAAACCAATTTTTTAACAAGAAATTCAAATTCCCGATCCCGATCCCTAATCTCAAAAAAAATCGAAATCCCGGTCCCCAATTCCGATCCGATCGATACGATTAATATATATATATATATATATATATATATATATATATATATATATATATATATATATATATATATATATATATATATATATATATATATATATATATATATATATATGGTATGTTATTTACTGTAAATTTTATTATTTTTAAGTCAAACCTGGAGACTGAAATTAATTGAATTTATTTTTCGTGAAATAAATTTATAAATTCATTAAATTTTACAGCAGCTCTCACTGTGAGCAATGAATTATTTATCATTTACATTATCACTTGCATATATATATATATATATATATATATATATATATATATATATATATATATATATATATATATATATATATATATATATATATATATATATATATATATAATTTTTTTATGTCCTCTGGTCTGCAATGGCCAGAGGCCAACCAATTTCCACCAGAGTTTGTTGAAATACCGGAAATCTGGTCATTAACGGCCGACATGCTCCGATTGACGGCATTTAAAAGTGTACAAGTCAGAGGAAATTGGAAAGTCAGATAAAGGAAATGTGTTCCAGACTTTACCAGAAGAGTGTATGAAAGATTGAGCAAAAAGGTTATATCTAGGTCAGAGCGTTGAACAGAGAAAGGATGAGACTGAGTAGAAAGTCGTGTCGCACGAGTTCTTCTCAATGGAGGGGGTATGCGACGTGAGAGTTTAAAAGATGTGTCCTTTATAATAGCTATGGTACAGAAAAAGTGACATATCAATTCGACGAACAGAAAGAGATTGGAGAGAGTTAGTAAGACCACAATAGATTAAAAGACGAAAATCCGTAGACTCCACCTTTTCGAGAAACCCTGTATGTGTGGTACCACCCCAGATGTATGAAACGTTCTCCATGCAGAGGATTACATCACCCTTTAAAGAGCGAGCAAGTGAGGTGTCTTAAAAAAATTACGAAGGCGGCTCAGAACACCAAATCTCTTAGAAGCTTATTTAAAAAGAGAAGTAACGCGAGCTTTCCAAGAAAGATCGCGAGAAAAAATAACATCGAGAATATTGAGCGACAAAGGTTTGAGTCGAGTGTTTTCGAAAAGATGTCTTAATTGTGTGGAAAGTTGGGTCGATTAGAAAAAATGGAAGAATTGGGTTTTTGAGGCATTGAACCAATTTGAAATACGAGAAAGACCAGAGGTCAGTTGCTCCAAGGTCACCTTTCTTGTGTCAAGTAACTGCTGTTGGGAGGGGCGTCTTTCAAAGTGAAAGAAATAATGAAGGATGGAGTCATCAGCATACGAGTGGATAGGTGATGAAGTAATAGAGAGGTCATTAATGAAAAGTAGTAAAAGAGTTGGAGAACACCACTAATTGTAGATTTAAAGGAAGAACGGTAGCCGTCTACAAGAACTATTATAGAACGACCAGAAAGGAAATCAGAGAGAAGGTCACAGAAAGAAAGATTGATTCTTAAAGAGGGAAGCTTTAAAATCAAAGCTTTGTGCCAGACTCTATCGAAGCCAATATATATATATATATATATATATATATATATATATATATATATATTATATATATATATATATATATATATATATATATATATATATATATATATATATATATATATATATATATATATATATATATATATATATATATATATAAATATATATAATATATATAATATATATATATATATATATATATTATATATATATATATATATATATATATATATATATATATATATATATATATATATATATATATATATATATATATATATATATATATATATATATATATATATATATATATATATATATATATATTATCAGGACTCAACCCCCCTTCCTTATTCTTGTTCCTAGCTCCATCTTGCCACCTTATTAAATCCATATTAAGTTCCAGAGATATAAAAAAAATATGGAATGAAACTCGAGATAATATTATTCAAAGTTAGAAAATTAAATTATATCTTGCCAAAAATAACTTAACCTTACCTGGAAAAAAAAGTTGGTTTTATATTACTTAAGTAGAAATGTTTCACTATCACTTTAACTTTGAAATTAAAAATCGGATGCAAAAATATCGTAATCTCCCTCTGGAGTCGTTCCCAAAGTTTGTAAACCAGGAAAGAAAGCTCTATTATGCTTGTGTATGTGTACTTGTTAGCGTAGGTGTTGGTTGCATGTGTCTCCTGGAGTAGGTGTATGTATATGTGTATTTCCATGTATGTAGGTTTAGGTGTAGGTGAGTGTGTGCGTGTGTGTGTATATATATGCATTAACGTAACAGGGAAATGAAAAATTATGGACAGTTTGCCTCCGAAATCACTTCAGTCGTTAATAATGAGAATGGAGACAGAGAGAGACTGAAAGAGACAGAAAGAGACAGAAGAGAGAGACTGAAAGACACAGAGAGAGAAAGGTAATGGCAAAGGGAAAAATACAGCACTTTATGTTACATATAAATTAATTTATTATGATGCTAATAAACATATTAATTTAAAATGAGTATATATATATATATATATATATATATAATATATATATATATATTATATATATATATATATATATATATATATATATATATATATATATATATATATATATATATATTATTATTATTATTATTATTATTATTATTATTATTATTATTATTATTATTATTATTATTATTATTATTATTATTATTATTATTATTCACCCTGTCTTTGAGACATGCATCTTCCATCTGACATGGAAACTCTTATTAAATTGTGTAGATTCAAGATCATAATTCTTTGCGAAGTGGCTTGAAATTCAAGGCTTTGAATTATTGAAAACAGTGATATTGAAAGGTTTGGTTGCTAGCCATGCCACCCCATTGCATATGCATTACGCATATTAAGATAAATGTGTTATTTAGAATTTAGATGCATCGATATGAAAGCTCAGTTAACAAATTCAAATAGATATCACAAATTTACATAGATATCACCCCTTTACCGTGGCTTAAACGGTAGAGTGATTGACTCACGATAAACTAAATTAATAGGAAAATAATTATGATTTTAAGTAAAACATAGAATAAGTAGATAAATTTTACATTCATATACCTGTATAAAGTACACAAAACGTGCATTAACTCGCTTTGTAATTAAAAAAAAGGTAAATTTATTGTAATCGTTATTAGTGTAAAATAATATAAGAATGTTTACATTTTGGTTTTTTTAAGCATTTTTAGCATTTCCAAGCATTTTTCAGCATTTCTAAGCATTACAAGTTTTATAGAAGCTGTAAAGCCTTTTCAACCTCTTATTCTAAGCATTTTTAGCATTTTAAAGCATTTTATGCATTTTTATACGGTGCAAAGAATATTACTATACAAACTATTAGAAATTCTTATCTAAATACAAATTAAACTTTAGTGAAGCACAACGACCAAATATTCTTTTATTCAAAGAGTTGAAATATTCTCCATTAGCTCAAAATCAATGAGTTGTGGAAGTCCCAACAACTTTATTTATATATTATATATATATATATATATATATATATATATATATATATATATATATATATATATATATATATATATATATATATATATATATATATATATATATATATATATATATATATATAATACTATATATATATATATATATATATATATATATAACGTATAGTATGTAGTATTGTATGTGTGTACTACTGTGATGTGTGTGTGTGTGTGTATGTGTGTATGTGTTTGTGAAAAATGCTGATTTATCTATTGTAATCAAATATAAGATAACCATAAAACAAAAGCATTAAAATTCTCGTAAATTTTACTAATTAATTATTTTAAAACAACAGAAAAAACAAATAAAACGTTTAAATAAATAAATAAACAAATAAATAAATAAATACATAAATAAATTTAAAAGTGTATATGTGTGAGGAGGGGGAAAGGAAAGAATTTATTCCAATTGAAAAAAAAAAAAAAAAAAAAAAAAAAAAAAAAAAAAAAAAAAAAAAAAAAAAAAAAAACAATTTTTGAATCACCCAAACTAAAACTAAAGTTTTGATCACTTTTGGGGAAGGTTTTGGTATCGTTGTTCGTCTGTCTGTTTAGATTGACTCATTAAAATAAGGATCGAAATACTTCTTTTACAAATGTCTTCATTTTCCCCTCTTGATGGTATATATATATATATATATATATATATATATATATATATATATATATATATATATATATATATATATATATATATATATATATATATATATATATATATATATATATATATATATATATATATATATATATATATATATATATATATATATATATATATATATATATATATATATATATATATATATATATATATATATATATATAAATATATATATATAATATATATAGTATATATATATATATATATATATATATATATATATATATATATATATATATATATATATATATATATATATATATATATATATATATATATATATATATATATATATATATCGTATCGGGTGCTTTGTGTGTGTATTTGTGCGTGTTTCTTTATGTGTGTGAGTTTGTGTAATATGCTATGAGATTAGAAACTTGGACAGGACGAAGAAAGTATTAACGGAGAAGATATGCAAAAAGATAGTTCAGAAGAGCAGCTTCTGTTGTAATAGCGATATTATACGTAGGGTGATGCAACTATTTGAGAGAGAGAGAGAGAGAGAGAGAGAGAGAGAGAGAGAGAGAGAGAGAGAGAGAGAGAGAGAGAGAGAGAGAGAGAGAGAGAGAGAGAGAGATTAGATAGGGAAAGTGGAAGTGTTTACACTCCAAAAGAGCCCTGAGCTAAACCCCAGCAAGAATTGGAAAATAAGGGCAAAGAAACACTTAAATGGAACGAATAACAGGAGCTTTTTGAAGAAGTTCTGAAGGTGTCAGTCTCTTAGAAACTTTTTTTAAGGCAGAAACAATACGATTCCTCCAATAGAGTTCACGAGAGAGAAAAAAGATTGCAAACAAGTGAAGATGATTTTAGTTGCCTTTTCGAAGACTGTTAAAATGGGGAGAATGATTATTTCGAGCAGATAAATGAAGGAACTGAGTTTTTGAAGCATCGAAAACGACCATCATATATCTTTCCCATTTTGAAATACGGAAAAGATGCAAGGTTAGCTGTTCCAAGACCATCGTTCTTGAATGAGATTTTTACTTCTGAGTAGGAAACTTTTTTTTTAAAAAAAGAGAAAAAGAAATGAAAAGTGGAATCTTCACCGTTTGAGAATTGCTATAAGATTATATATATATATATATATATATATATATATATATATATATATATATATATATATATATATATATATATATATATATATATATATATATATATATATATATATATATATATATATATATATATATATATATATATATATATATATATATATATATATATATATATATATATATATATATATATATATATATATATACGGAATATTCTTTTGTTTCTTCTGAAGATTAATTTTTAATCAAAATCTTACCTTAAATGAAAAAAGATTTTTGCTGTTGAATATGCAGCGAGGAAAGAGGGAAAATTAAAGTGGCACTTACTTTATATTAATTCTTGCTAATTCTGTATTAATTATTATTAATTATAATTATTTTCCATTTTAATTTTTGTTAAACTCGAAATTAATTATTTTAATTATTATTTTATATATTAATTTTTGCTAATTCTATATTAATTATTATTTTCTATATTAATTTTTGTTAATTCTATATTAATTATTATTAATTAACATTTTCCGTATCAATTCTTGTTAATTCTATATTAATTATTATTAATCACTATTTTCTATATTAATTCTTCTTAAATCTATATTAATTATTACTAATTATTTTTATTAATTATTATTTTCCATATTAATTTTTGTTTTTCTACTTTAATTATTATTATTAATAATTATTTTTTTTCATTTTAATTCTTAATTCTATAATAATTATTATTATTAATTTTTTTTATTAATTCTTGTATTCTTCCAATTGATTTGCATTCTTTTCTAAATTATTATTATTTTTTTTTTTAAAGAGAATCCGTATTACTATTTTAGAGATCAAAAAATTTGAAATAATGTTTTAAACACAATTTAGCAGGAAAAAACAATTTTGCTTTTTTTATTTAATATACTACTTTGTTCATTTTATCATTGAAAAGTTAATTTAAAAATAAATATGTATTGTTAATGCTATCTCTATCAAGTTTTTGTTGAGTGTAGTATGAGTATTTTGCGTTATTGTTCATGAAGTTTATGTATTAAAATTATGATTCAGTACTTTGTCAGTCTTGGGTCTTGGATCTTAGGCTCGTAGCACAAAACTGTAGCTGTGTAGAAGTTACGTTCAAATTTTGACGAAAGGGTTTGCAGAGTCAACAAATTTTCTGTTCGAAAGAAACTTTAACAGGTTAAACATTTTCTGGTGCAATCTCAGTGACATTATTCATAAAAGTTTCAAAGACCGTGACTGTTCATGACACGGTTTTTATTGTTTTTTTCGAAGCATGTGAAACAATAGACTACTAAAAGCATGTCAAATAGTCAACATCTTCGCCACTAAAATGGTTATACAGAGCACCTATATTTCTTGGGCTTGTGGTATAGTCATACC
Source organism: Armadillidium nasatum (assembly GCA_009176605.1). Lineage (NCBI taxonomy): Eukaryota > Metazoa > Arthropoda > Malacostraca > Isopoda > Armadillidiidae > Armadillidium > Armadillidium nasatum. The sequence continues at coordinate 23,730 of SEYY01023424.1, forward strand.
AGAACTGAACATTGGATATTTTGTTCCCAACAACTGAAAAAATCCAGAAAAGATAAAATTTCCACAATAGTATACTAACTATGGCCACATCAAGTAGTTCACCAAAAAAATTGAGTAAAGGAGATTGTCAAAGCTTCATATGTAGCCTTAACAATCAGTTCTTTATTCAAAGATGATTATTTTAGCTACATTTGTTCAGCCTTCCTGGTAATATTGATGAGAATCCTAATGCGGAATATTCGATGGTCTGCAAATAAGAAAACTGATGAATGATTCATGCTTAAGAGAGTTTGATTTTTTTATTTTTTGGTAGAGATTAAGAATTTCCAACAAAACAGGCTGCGAAATGTAAAGATCTTGTTAATAATTCACTCGTGGACTTTAAGCTATTGAATTTTTCCCTGAGTATTGTTTCATATTTTCTACAGTCATCATAATAACTTCCCTATCTATACATTTTGGTGAAGTATAACAAGGAGACCAAGATATGTAAGAGAATGGCAAAAGGTTTCAAGGAAGATGAGACAGTTATATGATAACCATTTATTACTGGGGAATACAAAGACATTCTGGTGACTAGTCTCATTTTTGGAAGTCGAAATAAATTATTCAGAGCAATCAAAAGGGAGATCAAAAATATAAGCTAACCCAGTGCTTCCCTCGTCATGAATTATCTTTTGTTACTAAAATATGTTTAAGTTTTTAAGCATTATAATCATCAAATAATTTATTTCTTGTGCAATTTTATTTCTTCCATGTAGTTCTTGATGTGTAAACATTTTAGAAAATCATGTTAATTCACCAAGGTTGAGAAATAATTGTAGAATTCTTTAAAAATGGCTAGTAGCCTTATCATTTTCCACAGTCATTATGGAACGCGAGAAAAAGTTGTACCTCTGACTAAGTCGTAATATTCAAGCCAATTTTGGGAGGTTTGCACGTAATTCGGTGCCTCTGCAACGACTACCAACTGAATATTTATTCGATTGACTAATACCCCAAGGTTGGAAGTTCTGAATGGCTTTAGAAGCGTGAATAAACCGAGGTTACTTTTCCATACAATTTTAAAATTAATATAATGAGCGGGAAAAAAAAGGATTAGCAATACGTAGTTTAGAGAAGAGTTTTTAAGAATGAAAACATTTTTAAAGTCACAAAAATCGATTTTAGTTTACAAATTTATTTTTCTGAATAGGCTTTCCAATTTGAAAACTATGTCTAGTAAAAAACTTTTTTTTTTGCCCGTATGTAGCAAGCCTTAAACACCATAAAGGACTTCAATCATTATTTAATTGGTGTGAATCCTCAAATAAAGTCAAATCTCATGTTGATTATATTAGTAAGATATACAGATTTGTAACAATCACAAATGTACTTTTGTTAATCATTCTACTCTACAATTTCTGCAAGAAATGCTTCAAAAATAACCATTCGCTACACATTTCTGCTCAATAACTAAGCTCCAAAGTTGAATATTCACTAAATCTTTAAATATTTCTATCCAACAACTAGATGTTCAGTAATTCTTAAAAAAACAAAAAACAAAATTTTATACATATATACATAAGATATTAGTAAATTTCAACAAATTAAATTAAAATATTAAGTTTTGGATTTGTTTTAATAAAAACTGTTGCTGATAACTTTGTAATATTTTAGGTCTCTGACGTTCAGATAGAAATATTTTAAATTAAATGAGGCATACGAAATGTTTTTTCAATATATCAATTACTCTAATAATAATAATGAAAATAATAATAATAATAATAATAATAAATGTGAATCAAAAGCTGCAAGCAAATATATATTTATTTTAGTTTACAATCAAATACCCTCACCATTGTATAAACATCCTCCTTAAAAAGTAATTGCATTGATGGGAGACCAGAATAAATTGCTTCTATATAAACTTTTAAAATTGTTTAAAAAATAGACCTGGAAAAATTATGTGTCATCTGTATACAAGCTGAAAGCACAACAGCTTCACCCAAATAATAGTTAAATAAAAGTTTCAGGTATCGAAACAATAATAATAATAAAACCTTTGATTAAATATAATTTAAAATAATACTAAAACTAAATAAAAAATAGTTACGAAAATCAAATCGCTCCTGTTTAGAGCCTATAAAAACTGTATAAATATAAAAAAGAAAAATGAAATGTTTAAAACTATATACATCATATAAATAATATAAATAATTTTCCCTCATTTATAATTAACTATATCCCAAGGGGACGAGATACAAATACTCCTCCATGATCGCATATACTCTTAGCGATATCTTCGATATCAGAGAAGTTCTTTGTAGCTACGCTTGAGGAAGTTGCAGGTTAAATTTACGTGCACACGGTCAACAGCCTGTGAGAGACGGAGGAAAAATTAATATTTTACCAAACATATTAATTCCATAAACCTGTTCTCAGTAATTACTACTACTATTACTAATAATAAATAATAATATCATTACTCCTAAAACTTTGAACTAAATACAAATACGATAAAAAAAAAGGTGAGCTGATACATAGAAACGGCGATTACCTCATTAACCCAAACTCGAGCCATCTTCTGTTCTTCTCTGGCAGACGGAAGACCTTCATTAAGTGATTTCGTAGCTCTAGAAAGAGCAACGGCAGATGTATAAATGTCGATGGCAGAATTGGCCAATCGGTTCAAAACAAACTGCTCATCCACAATACGCTTGCCATGCTTAATTAATAAACTTTCAGCAGCAGTTCCAAAAGCGTCTACACTCTAAAATTAATTATATATATATATATATATATATATATATATATATATATATATATATATATATATATATATATATATATATATATATATATATATATATATATATATATATATATATATATATATATATATATATATATATATATATATATATATATATATATATTAGTGATATTAAATTTCAAAAGTGTATAATCTCCATTTTGAATAACGAAATTCCTCTTCAAACATGAGAAAATGTACTGGCTATTATTTCAAATAAAATTTTCGACCGTCTAAGAAAAAGAAATATCACAATGCAATTTAAAAAGAAAATTAAAAAATATTGAAATATATAAACGTGAGTTATTTACCATCACAAACAAAAATAACCAAACGAATTAAAAAAAAAAATTAAATGAAACTATTGCTGCTTAGATTTAACCTACAATATATTGGTTTGACAGATAAGCAGACAATCCTTGGACCTGGCATTGTCGCACTGCAAAAAAAAATTTAAGGATAGTTTGATTTTGTTAACAAGGAGGTAGAATGTAACCACTTCTTTATAAAGTCAAAAGTAACAAAGAGGTTATCATCTCCCTATATAAAAATAAAAGTCGTTGCAAGAGATACTGAATGTTTGCATTCAATCAGTTACAAATAATCCAACTAGGAGTTTTTCTGTACACATTAACAAGAAGCAGTAACATATATTGCTATTATTGTTGGCTCCATTTAGTGGAGTAAAAAAAAAAAATTTTAAAAAAATTGAAAATTCATATTTAAATTTGCTATTTTTTAACTCATTTCTTCAAAGGTATTTGCAAAAAAGCCCTCAACTGAATTTTAAAACTAAAAATAATTATCCTTAATATTTTATAATTTGCTCTTAACATTAAAATTATTTGTCGGAAGAGTCCCATTCATGACAATTTATTGCTTTTTCTCATAGTTTGAGAACTGCAAAGTGTCTTTTACTTTAAATGAAGAAAATATATAGAAACATATTTTTCAATCTGCCGCCGCAGCTTATAGGCAAAGCTCTATTCATGGAGGGGGCATAAAAAAATAAAAAGAAAAAAAACTCATATTTAACATGTAGTAGTATATATCGGGGAAAAAAAAATTTAATGTGTTCCATTTTATATCTTGAACTAGTCGCTCATTATAAAGGAATGAAATTAAAATTTCACAAGTTCGCCGACCTGATATAATTAACAAAAACAAAACCGGTTTAACTACATTAATATATAAGTATAATTTGACTAAAAACCATTACTATCCCAATCATAATAAATTTCAAGATTATAAAATCAAACATTTCAAAATATTCTGACTTTCTAACATTAAAAACATTTTCAAGTCTCAAACTCAAAATGCATAAAGAAAATACGTATGTTACCTTTGAAAGAAGAACACCCGAGTCAGCGAGGTTGGGGTGAAGTCCTTCGATTCCTCCTCCAGATGTAAGACCAATAGCTTTCCTAGCTCTTTTCGTTCCTTCTCCCAAAATTAACCCAAAGTTCAATGCAGGATTCTTCAAAGCATTCTGTAACTCTTTCAAATGACCACCAGCGAATTGAAGACCTTAAAATCATAATAAAAGTTTCAAGGCAAATTGTAATATAAATATATATATATCTACATGGAAATAACAGCAGAAACATCACGAAAATTCACAGAAAGATAAAAAAAATATATCCTAGGAGAAATTAATCTAATAATTATTGTAGTTTTATAAAAGATAAAAACATTTGATAAAGTAACATTCCATAGAATTGATTTTCAAAATAAATAAATAAATAAAGGATAAATGTGTCGCTTAATATAATTAAAAGTAAAGACTAAAGAAGTAAAAAAAAAATCACCAAGTCGATAAACCAATTATATAAAAATAGCTTTATTTAAGAAAAAGGTAAGTTTTACTTAATACATAAGTAACTGATAAAAAAGCGAGTGCTTGTTTTCATTCAGTAAGTTTTCAACGTTGTGAAACACATCAATTACATAAAATATTTAAAGTGAGTAAGATATCCATATGTTATTGGGTATATAAAAATGGACTTGAATATAAAGTTAATATAAAAATTTTACATTTTTATGTAATAATAATAATAATAATAATAATATAATAATAAATAATAATAATATAATAATAATAATAATAATAATATCCTTCAACATAAATAACTTCCCTAAGAAATTGTTAATAAAAAGTGGTTACTATTATCCTCTTTACTCATTTATCTTTTCATATGTAACCCACAAACAAAGGTCGTAATAAATATTCATTGTAAAATAAACTGGCTGAAAAAAATGTCTACTCCCAAGAGCAATCCATTTCAAAAAGTTATTAAACCCTTATTTCTTCATTTTTTCCTAAAACATAAAAGTAAACTCTCTGCTGAACTTTGGTTCAATTCACTTCCTCTCAGGAAGCGCCATTTTCATGTAAGTGGTAGTTTCCTTCCCCCTCATGATTTTAAATAATAACTCTCCTAACAAGTTATTCTACTAAATATCTCTTCTAATAATCCATCAAACAAAAACGTTTGGTACAGTTTACTGAAAAGATGGAGATTTACTAGGGTCAGAAATATTCAACATAAATTCTCGCAAACAAAAGAAGACACCAAGTTATTCTTTCCATTATATTAAAAGCAAAACATACAATTTACACAGGATAACTAAAGTGATAAAAAAAAAAAAATCAACAGAAAAGCCTCGGTAACTGATCTCTGTTAGAATCAGAAAACTAAGTTATCAGTGGCTAGTTTAGAATTATCTTCAAAATGTATTTGTAGTTCAATTTGATAAAACACAAAAGGCCTAAGTTTTAATAATGGCAAATATTTTCAAAATTAAAAAATTAAAAAAAACTCACCAGTAAGAGCCACAAACAACCTCAGAATGTCGTTAGTGCCTTCGAAAATTCTGAAAATTCTCAAGTCTCTCAACACCTTTTCAAGTCCTGCTTCCTTCATAAATCCCATTCCACCAAGAACTTGAATTGCTTCATCAGTTGTATGCCAAGCGGCTTCTGAACCAAATATCTGTCAATAAAAGTTGAAATCACAAATATTATTTACTATCAAAGACAAAATATTTCATCTCCATATAAGAATAGATTAAACTTTGTTCAAATATGTACAAAAATATTAATTACAACCAAAAAGAAATAAAATAGAACATCTAACTATAAAAACTATAATTTCGCTTCTACAAAAGAAAAGTAAGGGAAGTGTTGGAAGAGGGGTGATAAAAGAGGAAAACATACAAGCGAATTTAAAAAAAAATTTTTTATACAAATACCTTACTAATGGCAGCTTCCAAATGATAATCCTTCGATCCGGCATCCATGTTCCCAGATACCATAAAACCAAGAGATTCAGTAATGTAATGATTAATAGCCATTCGAGCTAGCTTCTCCTGTAATGTGAAGATAAGTTAAAATATAGCAAATTAATTTTATATATATATATATATATATATATATATATATATATATATATATATATATATATATATATATATATATATATATATATATATATATATATATATATATATATATATATATATATATATATATATATATATATATATATATATATATATATATATATATATATATATATATATATATATATATATATATATATGCATAATATTTATCAAAAAGATTTCTAGTTGTTTCTACAATTTTTTCAAACCAAATTATTTAAATATTAAAACTTTTTTTTGGCGAATGTATGTTATTAAAAAAAAAAAAAAAGCAAATACAAATTTAAGATCAAAAACAGGACCAATTATTCCATCAATACAATCGAGGAATACAAACCTGAATAGTTCCAAATGAATTAATTTTTCTCCCAAACTGAATTCTGGAAGTTGCAAATTCAGTAGCTTTCTGCAATGAAAATTTCATTGTTCCACAAAGAGCTGCAGCCATACCAAAACGTCCATTGTTAAGAATTTCCATGGCAACCTGGAAATTAAAATTAATCGTTTTTCAAAATAACTTAATATTTTGAATGTAACTTACGATTTATTCTGAACGTTATAAAAAAAATAATTTTCTTTCAATTATCTTCCTAAAAAAGTTAAAGGCAATGTAAAATAATTAAAACATTTTTTTTTTTTTAAATTCAGGAAAAGATCAAACTAAAAGTTCATGTCATAGACAAGAATCATGAAACACATTCGACAATTCATACATGGAGAAATTCAAACAACAAAGTAGTGTAAAGAATTCATTTTCAGGAACAGAAGAGCAAAAAAGGCTTTCCTCATTCTGCTAATGTTCATTAGGGAAAACTAATTATTATTTTGATAACTTAGCTTGAAATTTAAGTTGATTAAACATCATTAATTTAAGATGATTTCAGAATTACAAATGGAAAATGAGAACCAATGACGTTGGCGCGCAATTAAACATCAGTACTAGAAATGACGTAAATTAAAGAATCGACCAGTATTCCACATTTGGAAACAAATTTCATCAGTTTTTTTATCAGATTTTAATTGTTTACTGCATCCTGGCCGGAAACGGACAGAGGCTTAATAAAACTCGCAAGTATTGGGAAAAAAATATTTTGATGAAAATCAAAGACCGACATGTGATAAAATATAAATGAAAGTGAGAAAGTTAAAGCAAATATGAAAAAAGGAACAAAAACTTGTTTCCTACTTTATCAGTAGCATAAATAATACATAAAATGTAAGTAGGAATGGGCATAGCGGTCTAAGATGTTAAGTCTAGGGTAAGAAAACTGGCCAAGAGAAATAATGAAACTGTTGGAAAGACGAATCAAACCAGCTGTCCTCAGATAAACAAGAATTCAAAAATTGCAATAGAATAAAGGAATGATGAAGCAGATTAAGAGGCAAAGAGAAATTTGAGAGAGTCAGTGTAAGCAAATGGGGTTATGTGAAAAAGTTTTTAAAAAGGTTCAGAACACTCAACCATTTGGAAAGATATCTCAGAGAGAGAAACTGAGAAAATGAAAATACCAACAGATTTAAGGAAAGAACGATTGAGTTACATTTCTGTAAGGATGCTGTAGTTGAGTGAAAGATTATGTTGGAGTAACTGATGATGGAATCCAAGTTTTTTTTTTAGACATTGAATACAACTATGTTAAGTAGATGTTGTCGCCTTCCCCATACAAATGCATCAAAAAGTATTATTGAAAGATGAAGACAATTTAGAAATTGAAGTATTGTAAATAAAAAGTGAACTCATGAAAAATGCAAATACACAATTTAATCTACACACACATTAAACTGCCGCAAAATGTACAAAACAAATAAAACCAAAACCAAAATGAATTAATATTTCCTTTAGCATAATAATAAAACAATCAATCAAGCGTGTCATTACTACACCCTACCTTAAATCCATTGCCAACACCGCCTAAAACATTCTCAACAGGAATTTTCACATCTTCAAAGTAAACTTCTGCAGTGTTGGATGCTTTTATACCCATTTTCTTTTCCGGAGGCCCTGATGAAACTCCGCCAAAATCTCTTTCTACAATGAAGCCCGTCACTTTGTCTCTGGTTTCTCCTGTATATATATATATATATATATATATATATATATATATATATATATATATATATATATATATATATATATATATATATATATATATATATATATATATATATATATATATATATATATATCGGTATATATATATATTATATATATATATATATATAAGTATATCGGTATCATGGTATCGGTATTATTATCATAATATTTTACAAATTATATTGTTAAAAATTTTCCAAAGTTGTCATTATTCTCAAAGAATTTTGATAATATTACTTAATTGACCAATCATCTGCTCTTAAAACTGTATACTTTTCTGTTTTATAATATTTTGTTTTTAATAAAGAACGTGAGCCTGAAAGAGGAAAGGCGGTTGACCTTTTGAAAGCCTTGCTTCCATTTTAATTTTTGTGTTACATTTCCTGTGGGGTTGTGTTATTCATATAAAAATAGCACACGTACATTGTGTTTCTTCAGCTATATATATATATTATATATATATATATATATATATATATATATATATATATATATATATATATATATATATATATATATATATATATATATATATATATATATATATATATATATATATATATAATGAAAAGGGCAAATAAAACTAACAAAAAGAAATCATGAGCCTGAAGAATTTACCAACAGATACTGAGAAAACTTTTAATGTTGACTAATAAGAAAAAGATTAGATTACCAAACGTTTCACATAGAAAGTCGCTTTCCAAAAAAAAAAAAAAAAAAAAAAAAAAAAAAAAAAAAAAAAACTAAGGATAAATATTTTGTAATGATTTAGATTCCTACTAACCAAAACATGTAACAAATCATCCCATAATAACTTTAATGATACAACAATAAATTATTTTCAGAATTTATAATTATATTTCAATGTTTAGGATTTTCGCTTTACACCTCACATTTACATTAAAAAAAATTTCTACCATATAAATTTTAAACTATAAAATTTTACATTTGAGTGTTTATATGTGATTCATAATGTTTGTATAGCTGATTTTAAATGCGTAATTAGTTCTTCCGACCATGTGTTAATTCTCCTTAATACAGTGGTAATACTGGGAAATATATTTAAAAAAAAAAAAAAAGTGCAATAATGCAAATAAAAATATATTTCAATTTAAATTTTGTCATAAGTCAGCAGACAGGTTACACAAACATACTAGAAAAGCTATATTGTTGCGTGAATGAGACGTCAAATGTATAAAGGCAAGTGCAAACTGGTAAAATTCTGGTCAGGAAAAAAAAAAAAAATCTTGTTACCTGGACCATAAAACAATTGCATGATCCATTGAAGGAACTTGCAAAAGGTACTATTGCTACATGCACTCATCAAACTGGGTTTAAACAGTTTGTCAGAGCTTTGTCTACTGATGGACTTTGTTTTCAGCACCCTTCAAATAATTTAATCATCATCATCAATGAAAAAAAAGCAGGAATATTTGTCAGCCTTGAAATTCGCAAACCACATGAAAGGCAGCTTGAAACAGCCGTGAATAGAGCTGACAACAGACTTAGGCGAGTGTCAAGTCAGACAAAATAATAACAGCCGAAAACTTCAGAAAATGCTTAACACTTAAATTTTGGAATTTCCTAGACAACCTCAATGATGTGGGAGAAATTTTATGAAATATTTCATTAGGACATTAAAGAAATGCAATATGAAGATACAGAGGAAGTTGGAATATGATCATGTCAGAGGGATACTGCTGAAATCTGCAGAGAATGAGTAACCCACAAGAATAAGAAAATTGAAGATAATGCATTATGAAAAGAATAAAAATAATTTTAAAACAAGGTAACTTTTCACACAATGATTTCCATGCAAATACACAATTTTCATTTCCACCTTAGCAATACTTATCGTTTACATGAAACTACATTGTACCTTCATGCAAATATATACAGCATACCGTGTGAGTATGAGTGTGATATATATATATATATATATATATATATATATATATATATATATATATATATATATATATATATATATATATATATATATATATATATATATATATATATATATATATATATATATATATATATATATATATATATATAGTTCATAAACATATAAAGACAGCAAATTTCTTATAATACCCTCAGGTATTTGTGCAAAATTTGTTTGTAACTGAGAAAAACAAACGTTAAAAAATGGTTCAGAATAACCTAATAGTAGACATCATAGTTCAATTCTTCTAAAAATAAAAGGACGTGCTCAAAAATGAGTGTAAAATAACGATATAAACTTCAAATATACTAACAAAAAATAATCGTCTTAACTTCCATAATATTTTTTCCAATTTTGTCCAACTAACTCACTGATCGTTTTATCAAATACCATTATTCACCGAAAATAGGGATTTGGCAATTAACTGAAAATAACAAAGTCTTGTAACCATAATACTCTAGACATTGACTACTAGAAAAAAAAAAAACTGAAAACAAAAAAAACATGTTTAAACAAACCTGTTTTTTCACAAGTAACAGGAGTCTGTGCAAAAACAGTAAATATATCTGCAATTCCACCATTACTAATCCAGATTTTTGATCCATTTAATATATAATGCTTTCCATCTGGAGTCAAAACGGCTCTTGAACGGATAGATCCAGCGTCTGAACCACTACTTGGTTCAGTTAAACAAAAGCAAGCAATTTTTTCACCAGAAGCCACAAGTGGTAAGTACTTCTCTTTTTGCTCCTTAGTTCCAACGATCAGTATTCCCTACATAAGAGCAAATACTTGAAATATTTTTATCCTTAAGTCAATTAATAACTAGTAGAAATTTATTAAAAGGGAATATATTATTATTATTTTATTAGAATTAGCTAACAAAGAAACAGTACAATTTCTAAATGCTTATAAAAAATAAAAAATAGTTGGATAAAAAAGTGACAAAGTTAGCAGAATTTCAAAATTTTTTACTTTTCAATTTTAAACTTTTCTTTTTTTATTATTAATATATAAAATGTCAAAACATGATTGTTTACATGCGCTCCACCATTACCTTAAAACCAATTGATTGATGAGCTCCTAAAGTTATCCCAACACCAAGATCAGTGCTTCCAACAATTTCCACTATCCTAGCATACTGAGTATTATTCAAGCCAATTCCTCCAAATTCGGTAGGAACCTAAATACGAGAATATTTGATGGAATTAACATTTAAAATAAACTTCTGAACATTATATTAACATATACGAGAATATTTGATGAAATTAACATTTAAAATTAACTTCTGAACATTATATTAACACTATCATTAATCCTGATTAAGGATTTAATAATATACAAATAAGCCAATTTTCTAACCATAATATTATATAGTATGAAAATATGAAATTTGTAATTATTAATACAAGATAGAACCAGTACAAATTTGCAAATTAAATATTAAATATTTAAATACAGATATAATTATATATAGAGTCAATGAAATAAAGATATAATTATATATAGAGTCAATGAAATAAAATTGAAAGTGATGTCTAAAAAATGGAATTTTGAACAAAATGGTTATAAAAAAAATAAAAAATAAAAAACTCTTACCAAACACCAAGGGAGAAACTTGAGTAGTTTTCCCAATTATTTTATTTCAACAAAAATGTGAAATGATTTTACCTGTAATCCAAAGGCACCCATTTCTTTAAGACCTTGCAGAGTTGATTCAACAACTTTCTCCTCAGTGTCATTTTTATCTGGATCATTGCATTCCTGTAACAAATTTAGACTATGAAGTAATGAAAATATAGTAGTTTCATTACACCCATACTTAAAATATCATTACTTATTAAAATAATAAAAAAAAAGGCTCTAAATTACAGGAATAAAATTAATATGACCCTATTGGGCAGGATGCAGCAGTAATTCCCCAATATAATTCACATTACTGGTATTTCTTATTATAAACCTAGCTCTTTCACATCAAATTGACAAAGGAATGTAATTTGTTCTAATTACAAATATATAAAAAAAAAAGTTACTCTCAACGAAAGCATGATTTTCTCTGTTAAGAATAATATTAACAATGAAAAAAATAATAACACTCGCACAATCTAATCCATCTAAAATTAAATTTTGTTTTTGTGATGCGAAGCACAATTATAACATCATGAATGAGAAAAAAATTAATAAATGAAACCTGCTCGTGAAAATAAATTCTCTTTTTCTAAAATCCACTAATATATATATATATATATATATATATATATATATATATATATATATATATATATATATATATATATATATATATATATATATATATATATATATATATATATATATATATATATATATATATATATATATATATATATATATATATATATATACACTTTATACTATAGGGCCTATATACATAAGATGAAAATACCTGGAAAAACTTTTCTGTTGGTGAGAGTAGCATATCTAAAGTTTCGATTTGTTCTTTGGTTAGATTATTAGGATATGGTAAAAGTTCATCTGTTACAGATTTTCCGAGAAATAGATTCATAACAAAAGACTGAGATGACTTGGCTTCTCTGTCAACCTTGCGTTCCTTACTCTTAGATGTTTCTGATTTGGCCTGAGGTGATGCAGCAGTTGACAGGAACCTGTTCACAGAATTTAAAGAAAGAAAAAAAAAAAGAAATCTACAAATATTTACAAATTTAAATTATTCCAAATGTATACTTAAGTATCTGTTGTTGAGAAATAGATAATTAAATATGTAAAAACTAATGGAAATAGGCAAGTAGGGAAATGATAATTAAATGCTTGTGTTAAACATGAATATCAAAAACTTCTCAAAAAATAAAATTTAATTAGTTAAATGTTAAACGAATAAATAATTTAATTTCACTTAATAAAAATATCACAAGGATTTATATTTAAATTTTAATTAATTATGATTAACTATGCTTTTATGACAGAAAATATTTAATATAGAGAAATCTTTAATAAATAAAATTTTTGAAGAAAAACTTTCATGACTTATAATAAAATCATTCCTTTAGCACTAATGGGTTAATAACAACAAAATAAAAATTTCAGGTTAGCAATTCACATTAAATAGTAATGAAAAATCTTTTAAGTATTTTTTTTTTACACTAACTTCAAATATCTTAATCAGTATCTGGTCTATTAACACTCGATCCTATTTATTTTGGGAGTAAATAAAGTTAGGTAGTTGAAATAAATAACTTAAGGAAATTTTCTTTATACTTTTCACCTGGTGATTACTTACCTTTGGTTTTTTGTTGAACTAGCAACTGAAATGAGTGAGACAAAGTTCTTGGTTGTTTGGTATCTTGATATATTCATCAACGTTCTTGAGTGACTGAACATTGTGATTAATTTAATAGTTATATGACTGGCTACGAAAATGAGAGAAGGTATGTCTTTAAAAGATTTTAAAGTTTTTAGAATAATGTAATAATAATAAATTACTCAGTCTTTACCTTAAAACAAAATTAAAAATCCTGATTTACAGTATAATAATCCAATTCTACTAATAAGATGTCCTCTTTAAAAATAACTAAAATTTAACTTTCTTATTATGTTCCCTGGTTTACCTTCCATGGTTTACTATAAAGAATTTATTAATCTCATTATTATCAAGAGATGTAAATATTTTGTAAACTTGTATTATATCCTAACAAAGAAACAGCTTTTCAGAAGAAAACATTCCTAACTCCCTCAGTCTCTCCTCATTGCTCTCACTCTCAAAGCCAGAAATCCATTCTATATCCCATTGTGACAACTTTGCATCAACCTTACATGGTTCAGTTTATCAAAAGTTTTGAAAAAGTTTAAATAGGCTATATTACATCAACTCCCAGGTAAATGCAGTTAGTAATGTATTCCATAAATTTTAAAAGGTCTGTTTGACACTATCTTTCTAATCTTGCTGAGAATCATACATTTCTCTAAATTACTTTTGAGTAACATTTCCCAAACTTTTGTAACATTTTAATATTTGATAAATATCAACATGCAGTGAAAAGTAAACTTCTCAACCACTCATGAAGTTGGGTATTTTAGGAACTTGTATAATAGTTAAGCGACTAAGAGTTTTAATATATACTCAAAATAATAAAGCTCACAGCATTTGAAATTTAAGTAAAAGAAATTAAATCATTACTAGACTATATTAACTCAAGGAAAACTAAAGGACTCGGTGGTAATTTATGCTAGAATTGTAAATTAGTAGGCAATAGCACTATTGCAAAGTTATTTGATTGTAAATCATCTACAAAATTTGGTGTTGTGCTGAAGGACTGGAAAAAAGCTTACATTGAGACTTTTTATAAGGGTATGAAATGAGATTTAAGAAATTACAGACCAGCTATGTAAACAAGGATTCAATTTATTATTATTACATCATTCACTTGTGTTTATTTAGTTCTGCAAAGTAACTTTTTTAACCTATAGCCACTACAAATGCAAAATGAAAGGAACTAAAGTAAAGACTAATGAATATCACTAGATCACTTTTGTATGCAAAACTAAAAAATTAAAATTTTAATATAAAAAGTAATAGCAATAAGCCCAAAAATAAATGGCTTTTTGCTTTTAGTTTTGGTGTGGTAATATTATATTTAATAATTTAACAATTATTATAATCAATATAAGGTACTGTATCAATTTATTGCTTTTTTTGATATGAAAAAGTTCAGACACCTTATATATATATATATATATATATATATATATATATATATATATATATATATATATATATATATATATATATATATATATATATATATATATATATATATATATATATATATATAGGTCTTCAGAAAAGGTGCCTTCAAGTGGCAAGATCGACTTCAACATCAAACTGGATCTCAAAAACAGAAATCCGGGATGACAAGAAGCAAAGCCTTTTCACCCCCCCTACCCCGAGCAAGCTTGGGGTCACAAGCGAGGGAAGTTCTCCTCGCCGCAGTCCGGAGAAATCCGAGATCTTTCAAATCTATCTCTCATTCACTCTTCCACTATTCTTTTTCCATTTTTCCATTTCAGGAGGAGATTAAGCTGGCGTATCTCCTCCTCCTCCTACTAAAAGCCGGCGACATAGAGAAAAATCCGGGGCCTGTAACCTGGCAATGCCCTATCTGCAACAAAATAGTCAGGAGGGACTCCATAAAATGCACCAACTGCCACAAATGGATCCACAGACTATGTTCCCCATTTCAAAGACTTCCACCTACAAACCACAATTGGAAATGTCAAATTTGTACCCCCCCAACCACTTCAAACCCTATCAATCATAATTCCCACATCTCCACACTAAATATCCTACAAATCAATATAAACGGCCTCCACAACAAACACAAAGAACTAGAAACATTCCTACACAAACACAACATCCACATTGCACTAATACAAGAAGCCCACATTCCAACAAACCAACTTCCCCCAACTTTCTACAAATATGACTCCATCTACTCCCAGCATACACCCAACCATCACAAACTATTAACCCTCATCCACAACTCTATAAATTACTCCAACACATCCTCTCAACATGCTAACACGCAAACTGACAACACATCTAAAATTCAAACCTTCTCAATAGAAATAAACAAAACTACGTACAACATAGTAAACCTATACATACCACACCATACTTCCAGACACTGTCCACCAAACTACTCACCTAACCTCTCTACAATAACAAACCTTCCTAATCTCCTATTATGCGGAGACTTCAATGCCCACCACCCGTCCTGGTACAAAAACCAAGCCTCCGACCAAAGAGGAACCCACATCATCGAACACCTGGAACATCTCAACATCCTTAACAACAAAAACCTCCACACCAGAATCCCCCCGCAAATCAACCAATCCCCCACATCACCAGACATCACTTTTTGCTCCTCAAACATTCACCCCTTTCTACAATGGACCACAGAAACCGATCTAAACTCCGACCACCTACCTAATAATTATAAAATACAACATCAAAAACAAACCCACTTACAAATCTAAAACTACATTTACCAACTACAAAAAAGCAGACTGGACCGGTTTCTCCAACTACATAGATGAAAACCTCACAACAAACGAAATTACAAACATATCCTCCCTCAAATCAGCAATAAATCATCTCACCCACACAATCCAGAAAGCGGCCAACATCTTCATCCCTAAAGGCCACATTAAAAAATATGTACCAAACCTCTCCCCGAAATCGCTTCCCTCATAAAACAAAGGAACACACTAAAACGCCAAAACAACCCCACACAACTCACCAAAACACAATTAGAAACCCTAAACAATCAAATATCGACCCTAATAAAATCTCACACAACAAACAACTACCAAAACTTCCTCATCAAAAACTTGGACAACACAAACAGCAAAAGAGTCTGGAAAACAATCCACACAATTCACAATGCAAAAAACAACCAACTTCACACTCACGAAACTCCAACAATCCCACTACACAAACCCCATTAACTCCCAAACAACACATCAACCTACTGGCCACACACTTTGCTAAACAAAGTAGCTTACCTACCCACCCACAAAACAGAAAAATAAAAAAACTGAAAAAGCTACGCAACAACCAAAACAACTTAAACGCCATCACACCCACAAACACACAAAACACCATTAAAACTATCAAAAACTCCCCAGCAACAGGACCAGACAACATATCAAATATTCACCTAAAACACCTATCCATCCACACAATCACATACTTAACCTCCATCTTCAACAAATCCATCCAACTCAACTATATCCCACCACAATGGAAAAAAGCATTAATCATCCCTAAACTAAAACCTGGCAAAGACCCTTCAAACCCCTCCTCTTACCGCCCAATCTCCCTATTATCCACCATCTCAAAACTTCTTGAAAAACTAATCCTAAATTCTATCCTCCAATTCATCCCACAACAAAACTTCCAACACGGGTTCAAACCCAACCACTCCACCACCACTGCACTTACCAACATCATCCAACCTATATTAAACGGACTAAACCATAAGCCATATCACAAAACTATATTAATAGCAATTGACATAAACAAAGCCTTCGATACTGTCCCGACATAATCTTATCCATAAAATCCTCCAATCCAACATCCCAACAAATACTAAGAAATGGCTATCCAACTTCCTATCAGGAAGAACCGCCCAAATACAACAAAACGGCCATAAATCACGTACCATCAACATAAAGAATGGAGTTCCCCAAGGAGCCATACTCTCCCCAACTCTATTCAACCTTTACACAGCAGACCTCCCACAACCCCAAACAACTTTCACCCGCATCACCTCATACGCCGACGACATAACTATAGCCACCACTCACGAAGACCTCACCACCGCAACATCACTCACTCAAGACTACCTAACACAACTCCAAACTTGGCTAGTCGAAAACAGGATGACGGCATCACCAAACAAATCCTCCATAACCCTCATAACAACAGACAAACACATATCCAACACCCACCCACAAGTCCTACTAAACAACACCCCATACCCTTCAACAAAACCCCAAAGATCCTCGGCCTAACATTTGACACTCGCCTCACTTTCTCCAAGCACATTCAAAATACCACCTCAGCCGCAAACAGAAAACTCAACATCCTCAAAACAGTGGCCAACACAGACAAACCTCAATTGCAATCTACAAACAATTTATACGCCCCACCATTAACTACGCTTCCCCTGTCTGGCACCCTCTGCTCTCCGACAAAAACTTAACGACACTCCAAATAATGCAAAATAAAGCCCTTCGCACAATCACCGGCTGCACACCACAACCCCTCAACAACACCTACACAACGAAACCAAAATACTACCCATAAGGAATCACCTCGAAATGATAGGCACCCAATTTTACGCAAAAACACGCCTACCCACTCACCCATGTCACAATACTCTCCTCCAACCTACCCCACAAAGACTAACACAGCCTCCATCGTCCACCGGCGCCTTTTACAAACAGATCCTAAATCACATCCCCCCTCCTCCCCCCAATACCACAACAACCAAACATATACACACTCAACTAACACATTCATACATGATCAACAGACCTCCAAACAACATCCTTAACAGACCCCCCCCCGAAATAAACCCCGACTTCAACAACCTCCCAAGACACTTACAAACCTCACTTGCAAGATTGAGATGCGGTCACCACCCAAACCTACAACATTACAAACACAAATTCAAAATAAACCAGGCAGCATCTCCCACCTGTACTAGATGCGGAATGGCCCCGGAGACCGTGAAACACTTTCTATTACGCTGTCCTTCCAACTCTCGCCCCAAAATCTTCTGGGGCATCACTTCTTTGAAGGATCTCTGGACGAGACCGACTGCGGCAGGAAGCTTCATTAGCGAAGTGTGGCCGCCTCAACAAGGGGTGGTCAGGGGGTGAGAAGGTAAAAAAAAAAAAAAAAAAAAGGTATATATATATATATATATATATATATATATATATATATATATATATATATATATATATATATATATATATATATATATATTTATTTTTTAAATATTTTTAATAATTAATATAACTACAGTTACTGTAACTATGATATACTTTAACTATATTGGAGTATGAATCATACAATTCTTCTTCTTCTTCAAAAAAAGTTGGTAATACCTTTGTATATTTTAGTTTATTAAAAAAAAAAAATAAAATATTTAATTTACATCATTCTCTATAACTTCTCACATTAAAAGTAAAAAAATTTAATTAAAAAAAAAAAAAAGTGGTGTCTGCCTGCAACCTTCATCATACTTTCTTTGGTTCATTTATTTTTATTTCACATTTGTAGTATTTATAGTTTAAAAAATATTTTGCTACTCTAAAGGACTAAAATATCCATTCATTCATATATTCAAATTTCAGTATCAAAATTCAAAATGGTGGCCTCCACATCAATAATTAAATGAAAATGTATTAAAATTTAATAATTAAATGTAGCATTAAATAAAGTCTTAACTGCGGAATAAAGAATACATTTTGTACAATAAGTATCAAAAACTATTAATATTTAATTTTTTTACAATAAAAATATACATATTTAATTCACAATTTTGAATGAGACTAATATATTTTGATTTTAATTTCAAATTTAGGAATTATACTTAAATGTATGGCATAAGGTATTGTTGTATAGGGACCTCTGCCTCCTATATCTCTGAACTTATGAGTGCTGGAGAATTTAATATTTTATTATTACTGATATAAAATATAAATGGTAATTCTAGAGTTCTCTGGAGTATTTTTTTTTCCTTAATATATTGAAAATATGAAGACAAAATGGTCTGAAATCAAAATTTTTTTTTTTGGTTAACTGAGGCATGGAAAATGATTTTGAACACTAAAAACATCAAAAAAATTTTAAAAAAATCAACTTTGTGTAATAACTACAATGATTTAACAATACATTGTATGACTTTAATAGCATGATATCATTTGGCTTTGCACTACCAGGTTGCTGTTTCAGCATCAGAGGGAGTTGTGCAAAATTTTATAATTATTTCAGAACTCAAAAAAAAAAAAAAAAAAAAAAAAAAAAAAAAAAAAAAAAAAAAAAAAAAAAAGGTTAAAAATTTTATAATTTCTATACCTACACTCATGTTGCAAACTCATGATATCCCTATATTTAATTCCATTGAACTTGCAACTCGTAGTTATATAGTTCCAGTCAAACTTGCAACACATACGTATATTGTTAGTTTAGCAACCTGGTGTCATACAAAAAAATACACTATTATGAATGCTACAATTACCAAAGTAAATTTTAGTACCTTTTACATTTTTTATTTATGTTATGCCTATTTGCTGGCCATTAGCATACATTTACCCTTTAAGTCAAAATTAAATTGAACTAGTTTGTTAGATTTAACAATTTATATACCTACATTAGTATCAAGATATTTTCCGACTATCTTCCTCCACCAAATTTCTCACTACATATTGTCAAAGTTACAGATGAAAGCCATGCTTTATTATATTCAAAATCTATTTTTCTACCTTAAGTACATTTTAATTTAGCGAAATTTCCAGTTTATAATTTGAATAACAACTAAATACCAAGTTACAGACGAACTCTGTATATTTACCTAGTTTATTTTAGAGCATTGATTACATTTTATGCCTTAACAGACAAAATAAGGACAACTTTTTAAAAAAATGCAAAGAATTATATTTAAAATCTACGAACCCTTGTGTTCCTTATTTAATCAATTAATGAAAAATTGAAAAATACCAATTTGATGGTCTTCTACTTTGACTTTTTACATACTGGCTTCTACCTTCTACCCTAGGCTAATCTTATACCAAATTAATAAAAATCCAAAATATTACTTAAATTTAAATCAAAAAACACTTCTTCAGAGATAAGATATCTGTCAGGGAATTCCCAAAAGTCAAAAAAAATATAATCACTAAAATATTAGGCCTAAAAAAAACAGCTTAAGATCTAACTTTTAAACAAATACTCTTCGGTGTCTTCCAAACAAACAACCAAATAATCGAGGCTTTTTATGAATTTTGAAGTATCAGAAACTTTAAAAAATAACCTTTGTGAGATATTGGAAATATATTACTAAAAAAATATTAATTTTTTGATACGCAAATCTGTGGATAAGAAGACCCATCTGACGGCTCACAAATTACCAGATAGAAAACCTTGACCTGGTTTAAATTTATCAATGTTGCTAAATGATTAAAGTTTGACGTTTAACCATTTTACTAATAAAAATGTAGCTAAAATGTTGCTAAATATTTTTCAAATTATATATATATATATATATATATATATATATATATATATATATATATATATATATATATATATATATATATATATATATATATATATATATATATATATATATATATATATATATATATATATATATATATATATATATATATATATATATATATATATATATATATATATATACTCCTATTGAAAAATCTTTCTGGCCTCTTGCCAAAAACATCTCCAATAATTTCTGTAAATCTTCCTTTCCTCCTCTTATTCTCTTTGATGGTTCTGTTGCTAACACTCCAACTGAAAAGGCTAATCTCTTCGGCCTCCTGTTCTCTTCTAATTCAACCCTGGAAGACTCTGGCAATCCTCTTCCTACTTCTTCTCCTCTCAGATGTCTCATGCCTTTACCTGTGATATATCATTTGACGAGGTGTATGGGCTTCTGAAGTCTATGAACGTTAGGAAGGCAAGCGGCCCGGATGGCATTCCTCCCTGAGTTTTAAGGGAAGTGTGCTCCTCTGAGCTGGCTCCGTCCCTCGTTCAACTTTTCTCTCTATGCCTCAATACTAGTACTTTTCCCTCAGTGTTGGAAGCGCACATTAGTCCAACCTATTCTGATCCTTCCAACTATCGCCCTATAGCTCTCACTTGTATTCTGTCTAAGATCTTTGAAACCCTTCTCAGCTCTCACTTCTTAGATCATCTGGAATCCCATTCCCTTCTTTCTGATCATCAGTATGGCTTTCGGCGTTCGAAGGTCTACTGGTGATATACGTTTCTATCTCACGGATCTATGGTCTTCTGCCCTTAGGAAACATGAGGAGACTTGTGTGGTGGTGCTTGACATATCTAATGCGTTGATGACCTGGTATGGCATGCGTCACTGCTTTCCAAGACTCTCCCTCCTTTGGGTTTCCTCCTTCTCTTTGCTTACTTTTGTCTAGTTTTCTTTCTAATCGTTCCATTTCGGCTGTTGCTGATGGAGCGACTTCTTCCTTTCCTCTCACTAGTGGTGTTCCTCAGGGCTCTGTCTTGTTTCCTACTCTATTCTTGCTTTTCATTAATGATCTTCTCAGTTGTTCATCTAACCCTATCCATTCATATGCGGTTGACTCAACCCTCCATTCTTCTACTCATTTCAAATTTGCAACTTCCTTTGCATCTAAAGTTGCTCTCTCGTCTTCATCTTTCCGATTCCATTCTTGCAGATTTGGATAGAATTTCCCAGTGGGGTTGTCTCAACCTTGTGAAATTCAAATCTTTAAAAACTCAACTTCTAGAAATCTCCCTCTCAAAGACACCTCCTAACTTCTATGTTACTTTCGATGGTTCTCCTATCTCTCCTGTTGACAATATAAACATCCTTGGCCTTCACATAAACAAAAAAATGTCTTGGAAACCTCATATCACAATGGTTGTTAGGGCGGCTTCAAAGAGGCTGGGAGTTCTGTTTAGACTGTGAGAATTCTTTTCTTCCTCGCAGTTACTCCAATTATACAAGGTCCTCATCTACCCTTGCATGGTGTACTGCTCTCATATCTGGGGTGGCTCAGGTTTCACTCGTCTTTTGGATAGGGTTGAGTCAAAGGCTAAAAGACTTATAAACTGTTCCACTCTTTCTAATTCTCTTGACTCTTTATCTTTGCGACATGACGTTGGTGCCTTGTCTCTTTTCTATAGGTACTACAGAGGTAAATGCTCGAGGAAACTATCCACTCGTATACTTCCACCTTTACGGAATCCTCGCAGCAAAGGGGTGCAATGTCCGCGCATCAATTTTGCGTGGACATAGGCAACTTATTTATATATATGCGAGTGGTGCCTCCTTCTTTCATGCCACCTCTGTTTTGTGGAAGTCTCTCCCATCTTCTGTATTTCCTTCCGAATTTAATCTCAATTCCTTTAAATCCCATGCCTGAGCTCCCCTAAGAAATTTTCGTTTGGTGGGTCCAAAAGGGGTGGTTTTTATTTCTTGGATTTTGGACTGTTTTTACTTCATTTTTATTCTTCTAACACCCCCTCCTTGAATAGGAGCAATTTAGAAGAGAGTTTAGTTTAAGATGGGAAGAGGTAAAAGGGAGTGCAGTTGGGGGAGTGGAGGAGGAATGGAGATGGTTAAGGGATTCGTTGGTAGAAAGTACAAGAAATATTTGTGTGGTAAGGAGGGTGGGAGGGAAGTGTAAAAGAAAATTAAGTGAATGGTGCTGTGAGGAGATGAAAGTTGATGTGAGGTATAAAAAGATAGCTTTTGAAAAATTTTTGGGTACAAAAAGGATAGAGGAATGTGAGGCTTATAAAGTTAAAAAGAAAATTGCTAAATGGGAAGTAAGAAGAGAGAAAAAAAGAACAGATGTAAAATGGGGTGGTAATAAAATAGTGGAGGGATTTAGAGAAATGAATAAGATGCTTTGAAGGAGGTGAATAAGATAAGTAATAAAGGGGAGGAGAGAGGAGTGGGATAAAGTGTGTAGACGGAGAAATAAAAAAATGAAGAACAGGAGGTTGGGGCAAGTTGGATGGAGTATTTTAGTAGGTTGCTGAATGTGAGGAAGGTTAGGAGTGTGGTTGTGATGAGTGATGAGGGGAGGGATAGTGGGTGAGTCTAAGGGGGGAATCCCAATAAGAGAAATAGGTAAAGCATTGAGGAAAGTGAGAAGAGGTAAATCGACAGGTTTGAATGGAATAAGTAGTGAGATGCTGTTGGAAGGGAGAGTGAGTGTTTTATGAATGGATGGTAAGATTATTTAAATTATGTTTGGCAACGGGTGTGGTACCTCAAGATTGGCTGGATGCATATGTGGTTCCTCCGTATAAATTTGAGTGTTGGGTTATAGAGGGATAAGTTTACTTAGCGTAGTAGGGAAAGTGTATGGAAGAATTTTATTGAATATGTAGGAATGCATGGGTTGATTGGTGAGGAACAGGTGAGTTTCAGAGAAGGCAAGGGGTTGTATGGATCAGGTTTTTACATTAATCATAGTCCTTTTGGCAGAAGATACACGAGAATTTGAAAGCATTTGTTGATGAATTTGTAAAGAGTTGTGATGATTTGGACTTTAAGAGTAAATGCGGGTAAGATTAAAGTGCTGTGGGTGAAAAATGGAGAGGGAGGGGAGAGGGATGTGAATGAGGGAGATGATATACAGATTAAGGAGGGTAGGGAAGGATTGAAACGAGTTTCTTTACTTAAGTATCTGGACGTGATTTTTGGAGAGAAAGACGTTAGTATGGGTGATGAAGTTGGGCATTGGATAAGAGAAGGGGAGAAGATGTTGGATAGTTTGAAGGGATATCTGGAGTAGAGGAAGGTTACCACGAGGTAAATGTTTGAGGGATATTGTGTCCCTGTAGTTATGTATGGGAGCAAAGCATGGAGGTTGAACGCTAGGAAGAGAAGGAAAAAAAGTTTACGAAATGAAAGGTCTGAGGGTGGTTTGTGGTGTTGGAAGAAGGGAAAGAGTCAGGAATGTTAGAGAAAAGGAAATGTGTGAGTGGAGAAGGGGAATGGTTGAGAGAGCTGAGCAGAGTATGCTAAGATGGTTTGGGCATGTTTAAAAATGGTATTTTTTTTCATAAGTGGAGGATGTGAGAGATAGGTGGAGATCGAGGGTAAATTGGATGAGTAGTGTCAAGGGTCGGAAGGTGTGCGATTGACGAAGGGTAGGAATGAATGAAAAAGACTGGTGAAGGGGAGCGTGTTTGAGTGGATGTGGCCTGCGGTAGACACCATCCCATGATTGTAGGAAAGGTTGTAGGTATATATATATATATATATATATATATATATATATATATATATATATATATATATATATATATATATATATATATATATATATATATATATATATATATATATATATGGGATGAAAAGTCCAACTCTGCGTCCAAGTCGTGCACCCCGGGTAGCGCTAAAGGAGCTTTAGCAAGGATAGAACAGGTCTAGCAAGCCGCTGCCCGAAACAATTTTGCTTGCAGAAATCAAGGATCAGCCTCGGAAAACTGTGGTCTTAATGGTAATAGACTTTGGAAATGAAACAGGAAAATGAACTTGGAGCATACTGGGGCTAGATTTTGATTTGCAACTTTGAAGTACAGTAGAAAGGAGAGTAAAATTAAAGGTATCATGAAAAGGAGGAGGGTGGATGTGTTGGGGATGGCGGAGATGAAGATGAGATAAGAGGAGGTGGAGAGAGATTTTGGAGAAGGATTTAAGTGAGTGTATAGAGGAGTGGAAGAGGGTGTTAGAAAGCATGGAGTGGGCTTTATTCTGGAACCTGCAAATTATTAATATTTATCATTACCATTATTATGATTATTATCATTATTATCGTTTTCATATTCATTATCATTATCATTTTAACTTTAATATTATTATTATCATTATTATTATTATTATTATTATTATTATTATTATTTATTATTATTATTATTATTATTATTATTATTATTATTATTATTATTATTATTATTATTATTATGCGTATCTATTATTCCAATTATTGTTATTATTATTTCACTAAAACTAGAGTTTTCTGCTTATGATTGAATACTCTGAAAACCGAGATTTTTATTTATATTTCAGAACAATTACGTTTCTCTCCACAAAGCGATAAGTTGCACTTTGAGTTTTCTCCTATAATTCGTGGTGTAATATTATTTCAACCAGAAATGAAAAATCTTATTTTATTGCTGTTTAATATAATTGTTTTGCTAAATCCCGAACTTGTGACTTCTTCAAAGAGGTATGTGTTTTTTGTTCTTGTTCTTATTCTATATATATATATATATATATATATATATATATATATATATATATATATATATATATATATATATATATATATATATATATATATATATTATATATATATATAACTATATATATATATATATATATATATATATATATATATATATATATATATATATATATATATATATATATATATATATATATATATATATATATATATATATATATATATATATATATATATATATATATATATATATATATATATATATATATATATATATATATATATATATATATATATATATATATATATATATATATATATATATATATATATATATATATATATATATATATATATATATATATATATATATATATATATATATATATATATATATATATATATATATATATATATATATATATATATATATATATATATATATATATATATATATATATATATATATATATAATATATATATATATATATATATATATATATATATATGATACCACCATTCATAGGCAAGCACTATTCATGGAGGGAGATAAAATAATAATATCGAAAGATACGCATTCAATCTCGCACTTCAGTTCGAATCTGTAAGGTGAGAAAAGACGAAATCATTAAAGTGAGGGAGATTAATTACCATTGTAACTTGGGATCTTTAAGAAAAAATTTTTTTGTTGATTATTTTGAGCTCAAAAAAAGCTTTCAAAAGCTTACAAAAGAAACGTCAAAAGAAATAAAAATGTTAAAAGTATCTTTAAGTGAAATATTTGAAGATATTATTTTTAAAAAATTAAAATTTTAAAATATTGAAGCGGCTGATCCTGGAAAAATATTTCAGACCAGCAGGAATAGAATCGAAAAGTTGAAGATGAAAAGCGAATCATGGTCCTAAAGAAGGACCATATGTGAAAAAAAAAAGATTCGATTGTCGTGTTGTCGACATAGAAATAGACAACAGAGTTAGTAGATCGGCCGAGAAAGTCGTTATTGGAATATATGAAAACTGGTAAGACAGAACCTGTTGAAAACCTCTGTTGACAGGGAATGAAAAATGAGACACCTACACGCGGGCGCTGTCGGAAGGGTCCTTTGGAATTGTAGTCATGGAGTTTGATCATGAACATTTAAAATGTGATTCTTTTTTGTACCGTCCTGTAGTGGTGGATAGCGCATTGTCTTACCATCATGGAGGTCAGGGTTCGAATCCTCAATAGCAATATATATATATATATATATATATATATATTATATATATATATATATATATATATATATATATATATATATATATATATATATATATATATATATATATATATATTATATATATAGAGGTGGGCATAATCGCAAAGCGCAATTTGCGCTTTTGCGTTTGCGCGAAATTTCGGAAATGTGCGCTTTTGCATTTGCGCTCAACAACTTTTTTAAGAGAGCAAAAGCGCAATTTTGCTCTCTATATAAATAATTTGCGCTTTTGAACAAGTTTTATGAAAATATGGCTTACCAATTTGCACTTCGTCATTTTTCTTAAAAAATAATTTTGGGCTTATATTTCAGTTTCTTATTTAATCAGCCAAATTTAATTACTTTTACGCGGTACAGGGTAATTAAAAGTTAAAACTAGGGATGCCGATATTTAAAAAAATATCGGTATATCGAAAATCAATATCTTAAAAAATTTCCAATTTCCCTCGATAAAATCGGTTTAAAAAATATCGTTTAAATATATATATATATATATATATATATATATATATATATAATATATATATATATATATATATATATATATATATATATATATATATATATATATATATATATATATATATATATATATATATATATATATATATATATATATATATATATATATTATAAGTAGACACTAATCATGGCCCTGAATTAGCAGTGGAGGTGATTTTACAGAGGGAATAAAACTTCGAATAAAGTAGAAAATCTTCGTATATAAACTTAAGCATTTCTAATTTCAGATTAAATTAAAATTTAATTAAAGATTTAACATTAATATCAAAACTAGTATTGTCCGGTATTATATAGGATACTTTCATTACTTTTTATAAATATTTAATTTGAAGAGTAAAATATGCAATAGGTATATTTTATGAAAATTGTTTTTCCCCTAATTGTATGCCTAAAGACCTCTACTTCTTCTCTTGTATGATCTGACCTCCTGAGTCAGACAAAATGGTCGTATCATACAATTTGGACGTGCCTGAAACATACGCACACATTTTGCTTAAATGTTATTATATATATTATATATATATATATATATATATATATATATATATATATATATATATATATATATATATATATATATATATATATATATATATATATATATATAAAAGAAAACTTCTCAGAATATTTAGAATTAAAAAATATCAATATCGAAATATATATCCATCAATAATTTGGCATTGAGCATAAGGTCAGTAAAAATCAATATGAAATAATAACGTAATACTGAAAAAAATGTATAACTCCAAGTTAATAAGGAAACTACTAAATTAAAACAAAATTTATCTTCAGGTTGTCTGCATTACAACAGATAACGGTGCAAATTTCTGTGCAGTCTTTCAGGTGAATGCTCATGCAGGAACAGGTGACGAAGAGGGAGAAGAGCAGGTACCGATTCCAGAGATAGTGGTTACGCCTGAAAAGATGGAGGAAATTAGTGACCCAGAGGTTTTGCTGACAAAACCCCTCCAGCTAGAAAATTTGCTTGTAGAACATGATGCCCTTAGCCTTCTTAAGCATCGCCGTTGTATTTCCCACATATTAAACATCTTTGCTACTAGGGATGTTTTGAAAGTTCCTCGCTGGTCCTCTGATGCCAAGGATTAATTTAAAAAGACACTTGCCAAAGCACAGACATGTGGAATGCCCAAAATAGGAAAACTACAACTGCTGCGAGAATCAAGGAGTTGGGAACATAGCATAGAACACCAAGTATTAATCGCTGGAACTCCCTATACGATTCTATGAAAGACCTGCTTAAGAACCTTGATGGTAGCATGACACAAATTAACAGCATTTGTATGGAACAAAAGCCTTGTATTACAGTATTTAATAAAAGAGATAAAGAGGCAATAGCTGAGTACATCGAAATAATGACGCCTATTGCTGTTAGGCTGGATATGTTGCAGGATGAGAAGAATGCGTACGTGAGAGTTCTATTGCCTAATTTTTCCTCCTCAAGCACAATCTCGTGGAAATGCAACGAGACGTGCAAAAATTTAACTATACCAAAAACTTAGTCAACTACTTGCTAAAGCAACCAAAGACATGCAAAGGGAAAGAAAAGGGCTTTAAACCGAGGTTCAGTAATATTTTTGATGATTTTGATTTGCTTATGGCAACGGCCCAGCACCTTCACTTCAAACTCGGAGTGGTACATAGGTTAAGGGAGGGGAAGTACCCAGCTGTCAAGATGAGGATATTGGAGGAAATAAAGTGTAATATTGCATCGAATTTTACTCTTCCACATCAAGGCACTGAAGGTGATGGGACTGAGTCTGAAATGGACCCATTTAAGGTGAGTTATTTTTATAATTTGGAACAAACTTTAAGCATCTCTTGTGCATATATATATATATATATATATATATATATATATATATATATATATATATATATATATATATATATATATTATATATATATATATATATATATATATATATTTTTTAATATATTTTTATATATATTATATATATATATATATATATAATATATATATATTATATATTTATATATATATATATATATATATATATTATATATATATATATATATAATATATATACATATATATATTATAATCATAATAAATTACTCTTGAGATCTTGATACCATTTCTAATTTTAAATATTTCAGAAACTAAAGCCATGGATAGCTAGTAAATGATCACCACAGTACCCCTCTCACTAGGAGCCTGTTTCCGTGTGAATACCAGAGTTTGGGTGGACTTGTTTATTAAGTAATACCCCATTAGCTCAGCGACCGTGGAGAGGTTGTTTAGTCAAGGCTCTGACATTCCAAAGAGGGCAGCCATGGCATCTAGCAGTTTTGAAAAATTTATCTTTCTGAAAGGGAATATGACCCTTTTCAGAATGCAAGAGGAGAGCTACGAGTAGGAAGAGATCATAGATAATTGAACAAAAAAGATTAAAATTCTTCGATTTTTTGTTATATATTTGCATCTTTCAAATAAAATTTAAAAATAATTCATCTTTGCATATTTTTGCGCTCTATTATTTTTTATTTATTTATTTATTTTTTTTTGCTCTCCTAAATTTGCGCTTTAAAAAAAATAAAAATTTTGATTTGCAGACATGTAAGCTTTTGCGCTTGCGGACTAAATTTTTGAAAAAATGTGCGCTTTTGCGCTTGCGCACTAAGTTTTTCTAATTTGCGGATTTGCGTTTGCGCTCTAAAGTTTAAAATTTGCGCTCCCATTTATATTATATATATATATATATATATATATATATATATATATATATATATATATATTATATATATATATATATATATATATATATATATATATATATATATATATATATATATATATATATATATATATATATATATATATATATATATATATATATATATAATATATATATATAGAGAGAGAGAGAGAGAGATTTTCGGAAAGTTTTGTAAAAACTAATTAAAAATAATTACCGGGCTCTAACAAATAATTACCCATTGTACACATTACAAAATTTTCAATTTTTGACATTTGTAGCTCTTTCTCGTTATTAATTACAAAAACCTTTACAAATTCTGGTTTTAACTCGCGAATGTTATATTTGTAATTATATTTGAAGGTGGTTTTATATATATATATATATATATATATATATATATATATATATATATATATATATATATATATATATATATATATATATATATATATATATATATATATATATATATATATATATATATATATATATATTATATATATATATATATATATATATATATATATATATATATATATATATATATATATATATATATATATATATATATATATATATATATATATATATATATATATATATATATATATATATATATATATATATATATATATATATATATATATATATATATATATACATATAGGGAAGCAGTTGGTAACCCAAACTATCCAACTGGAAAATGCCGTCCAAAAAATTGTGACGTTACATTATGCAATAAGATATTTTGTCCATATGGTGTAGATCCAAATGTTTGTGGCTGTTGTCCAAAGTGTTTGAAGGTAAGTTAAAAGTCTTACCACTATACAACAATTAATACTAGTGCTAACTTATAGGTAATTAATATGTTATTACTACCAATACTAACTAATACGT
>SEYY01023424.1:60000-65000 GCA_009176605.1 Armadillidium nasatum
ATTTAATAAAAACAATCTAACTGGGGGTGGCTGGCGTACGAAGATATTTTTTGAAAATGGATTTTAAATATTTCCAACTTTTATAATTTCAAAGAAACCTTATAAATATTAAAATTTTTATATATTTTATAAAGAAAGACTAAATTATTATTTTTTAATTGAATATTTTAATTAATATATTTATATTATTAATTTATTTATATTTTATTATGCAATAGTAATATATTTATCTTAATAGATTATTTTACATATTTTCTATAAAAACAAATTATTTTGCATACATTTATTAATAAATTTTTCTTTCTTTAACTTGTCCAGAAATGACACTCTCACTCCCCCACTATAATATATCAATTAATATACATTTTATAATAAATTTCTTTATATATAGTAACATATTTATCTTGATATATTATTTTATATATTTTCTTAAAAACCGTTTTATATCAATTAATATGTATATTTTATAATATATTTCATTATATATAGTAACATATTTATCTTGATATATTATTTTATATATTTTCTTAAAAACCGTTTTATTTTACTTATATTTATAAACATATTTTTTTTTCCTTTTACTTGTGGTAGTGAGTGTCCCAGTTGTGCCGCGGCCCAGTGCGAATCAGCTGTTTCCTTAAACTGTACATATGGCAGTACAATCGACCCTGTTTGTGGATGCTGTCCAGTTTGTTTGAAGGTAAATATATTTAAGTCCCATTTTTGAATGAAGCTCCTCCCATTTTTGTACGGATTTTCAGAAATTGTAAGTAAAATGAAAGTCAATTTCAAATATGAGGAACAACAAAAAATTTTAGTCTAATTTTTTATTATATAATATATATATATATATATATATATATATATATATATATATATATATATATATATATATATATATATATATATATATATATATATATATATATATATATATATATATATATATATATATATATATATATATATATATATATATATATATATATATATATATATATATATATATATATATATATATATATATATATATATATATATATATGTGTCTGTGTGTCAATTATAATCTGATCTGGTATATCAATAGATCTGGTTATTTGACAGCTCTGTTGCTAATACTCCTTCTGAAAAGGTAAATCTCTTCGGCCTCCTTTTTTCCTCCAATTCAACCCTCAACGATTCCGGCTCTCCTAATCTTTCTCCTCTCATGTATCCCATGTCATTCATTTACCTGTGATTTCCCATGATTAGGTCCATGGGATCCTGAAAACTATGAACGTCAGGAAGGCTAGCGGCCCGGATGGCATTCGCTCTGTTCCCTTTAACTATCGTCCTATAGCTCTCACTTAAGTTCTATCTAAAATCTTTGAAACTCTCCATAATTCTCATTTCCTGGATCATCTGGAGTCTCACCCCCTTCTTTCTGATCATCAGTAAGGCTTTCGACTTTCGAGATCTACTGTTGATATACTTTCCTATCTTACTGATTTATGGTCTTCTGCCCTTAGGGATTATGGAGAGTCTTGTTTGAGGGCGCTTGATATTTCCAAGGCTTTTGACAGGGTGTGGCATGCATTAGTACTCTTCAAGCTCCCTTCCTTCGGGTTTCCACCTTCTCTTTGCTTACTTATGTCTAGTTTTTTCTTGAATCGTTCCATATCGACATTTGTTGATGGTGCGACCTCTTCCTCATTTTCTGTTAATTGTAGAGTTCCTCAGGGTTCTGTTCTATCTCCAACTTTATTCTTACTTTTCATCAACGATATTCTCAGCTCCACTTCTAACTCTGTTCATTCTTATGCTGATGACTCAACTCTCCATTCTTCCACGCATTTCAAATATACTCCCTCTTTTGCTTCTAGAATTGCTCTTCATTTTCAACTTTCTGACTCCATTCTTGCCGATCTATACGGGATTTCCAGGTGGGATCGCCTCAACCTTGTGAAATTCAACTCTTTAAAAACTCAACTTCTTCACATCTCCCTCTCGAAAATATCTCTCAACTTTCCTATCTTCTTCGACGGCTCTCCAGTCTTACCTATAAACAATATTAACATTCCTGTTCTAAACATAAACAATAAACTTTCTTGGAAACCTCATATCACAATGGTTACTAGGGCGGCTTCAAAGAAGCTGGGAATACTGTTCAGATTGTGGGAATTTTTTCTTCCGAAAAAATGTTCCAATTTTATAAGGGTTTTATTTACCCTTGTATGAAGTACTATTCTTACATTTGGGGGGGCTCCGGTTCCACCTCCATTTTGGATAAGGTTGTGTCTATGGCTAAGAGATTAATAAACTGTTCTCTCCTTTCAAACTAACTTGACCCTCTGTCTATGCGACGTGACGTTGGTGCACTATCTCTTTTTCTATATTTACTACAATGATAGGTGTTCAAGGGAACTGACCTCTTTCATTCCACCACCAATGTGCCGCCCTCGTAGCACAAGGGGAGCCATGCTTTCGCATAAGTTTTGTGTGAATATGATAAACCCAGGCTTGTCCGTCGTGGTACCTTCTTTCCAGACACTTCTGTTCTTTGGAACTCTCTACCATCATCTGTTTTTCCTCCTATGTTTGATCTTCCTCTCTTTAAGGTCTCCGTCTGCCATTACCTAAGAGATTTGCGTTAGTCAGGATTGGGTGGGTTTCTCTTTTATTTTTTATTTCTGCCACCTCCTTGAAAAGGGTTCTAACCGTGAGCGGTGCTAATCTATAAAAAAAAAAAAAAAAAAAAAAAATAAAGTTTATTGCAACAACTGAGATTGCATATTCGGACTGAGATTCTGTTTTACCACTCCCAAACCCTATTAAGGAATCCCTTTCTAAATACTTGGAATTTAAGCCAGAATTTCTGGGGTTTTTATTCTACAAATGATCCTTCATTACAATAAATTGCCTCAATAAATCGGTTAGACAAATATCACTAATGTTACAACAAATTATTTCATTTACATTTTTTTTTAAAAAAAAAATTAGCTGGCGAAGCTACTTTAATCCACGCAAGAGGTCTTTTTTTCAGTTGAGATTTTTATTGCGATATTTATATCACTTGACTTGTTTGAACTATTGGTTAGGACATTTTTCATATTATCTAACGTGAATATTCTTGAACAGGGTCTCGGAGAGAGTTGCGGGGGATTTACGCCCCTTCCAGTTGTCGGATGTGGGGATGGTTTGAGATGCCAAGCTGCAAATGAGTCTCTGCCAGATGCACCGGGAGTATGTATTGAAAATTAATTAAATGAAAATAAAAAGTTAAACGTTTCTGTAATAAATCAAATAAATTAAAATTAAATCAAAAAGTTTATTAGTTAATAATTAAAGTTAAATGTGATTTATTATAAAGAAGAGTATTATCCTATGAATAAAATTATTAATAAAATATTTATCAAAGTTATTTATAAAATAGTATATTACAACAGTAATTTTTTATATATATTAATATTATATATATATATATATATATATATATATATATATATATATATATATATATATTATATATATATATATATATATATATATATATATATGTGTGTGTGTGTGTGTGTGTGTGTTCCAAATTAACTGTTATGAAATTGTAAAATTTTAAACATTAAAAATAAGAAAATATAATCATTTTCCCTTGGTCTTTAATAATAATATATATAATATATTAATATATATATATATATATATATATATATATATATATATATATATATATATATATATATATATATATATATATATATATATATATATATATATATATATATATATATATATATATATATATATATATATATATATATATATATATATATATATATATATATATATACATATTTATAATATATATATATATATATATATATATATATATATATATATATATATATATATATATATATATATATATATATATATATATATATATATATATA
Organism: Armadillidium nasatum; assembly: GCA_009176605.1. Lineage (NCBI taxonomy): Eukaryota > Metazoa > Arthropoda > Malacostraca > Isopoda > Armadillidiidae > Armadillidium > Armadillidium nasatum. Next base: position 63,930 of record SEYY01023424.1, read on the forward strand.
TATATATATATATATATATATATATATATATATTATATATATAATTAAAACTTCAAAGTTCAACGAAGCTTTAGACTATCATATAAAAAAATATAAACATGATTCGTTTGCCAAATTCATTTTTAAATCTTGACAGTTTGTTCGAAAGGGCAAAAGATAAGACTAAAATAAATGTTAATTTGGATTACTTTCAAGAAATATCTATTAAAATATATTTAGTGATTATAATATTAATAACATTGCATCATATACTACTACTGCTATTACTAGTACTACTACTACTAATAATAATATCATCATATCATAATCATTACCCTTATCATCATCATAGTTATCATCATCATATTATCAACATCATTATCATTGTTATCATCATCATCATAATAATAATCATCATCATCTTCATCTTCATCATTATTCTCATTATTATTTTTTTTTATCATCATCATCATCATCATCATCATCATCATCATCATCATCATCATCATCATCATCATTATTATTATTATTATTATTATTATTATTATTATTATTATTATTATTATTATTATTATTATTATTATTATTATTATTATTATTATTATTATTATTATTATTATTATTATTATTATTATTATTATTATTATTATTATTATTATTATTATTATTAGATTATTATAAAATAGTTAACCTAAAATATATTCCATAATTGTTGATCTGCAGACACTTGTGGTGCATAAGGTGTTAAAATTATATATATATATATATATATATATATATATATATATATATATATATATATATATATATATATATATATATATATATATATATATATATATATATATATATATATATATATATATATATATATATATATATATATATATATATATATATATATATATATATATATATATATATATATATATATATATATATATATATATATATATATATATATATATTGCCCTCTAATGTGGCTCAAACGGTAAAGTGTTTGACTCATGTGCTTAAGAGCACCGGTTCGATCCCACTTGAGGATCCTAGATATATACTATCTAGATAAGTTCCTATTCTCGAATAGGGCAA
>SEYY01023424.1:72500-75000 GCA_009176605.1 Armadillidium nasatum
GCTTTTTATTTTAATTTTTCATCAACTTTGCTGGAATTCAGGTTTCTGGTCTTTATCCACCAGATGAGACATATATATATATATATATATATATATATATATATATATATATATATATATATATATATATATATATATATATATATATATATATATATATATATATATATATATATATCAGACGACCTCCTGGACGTTGCATCCCCAACTCTTGTCCGAGACCAACAATTTGTCCAGCAATAGGTTGTTTACACGGGGAAGACCCTTTGGCTTGCACTTGCTGTCCTACATGTTTAAAGGTATATATATATATATATATATATATATATATATATATATATATATATATATATATATATATATATATATATATATATATATATATATATATATAATACAGTAGTAATGCTGCTACTGATGATTCAATAAAGTATAATATTAAGAATATTAATGTTATTTAATATTGCTAATTAATATTTACTTTAAACGTTATTAATATCAGTTCAAGAAATAGTAGATTTGTAGTTCCTTTAGGGGATTAATATCTATGGATACGTTATCAGAAATCTTAATCTTTTTTGAAAATTTAATCTCCATGAAAATTAAAAAAGGAAACCACTTTCATACTATTTCATACTCTAAACCAGGGGTTCCGAACAATTTTTGCTTGTGGACCCCTTGAATCCTAACTTTACGTATGAGACACTTGAGTCCTAACTCTACGTATGAAACCCCTGAGTCTTAATTTCCTGGATAAAATAAGCCTTTTTTTCCCTGAGGTCCCCTGAGGGTCCATGTAGACCCTGGTGGGAAACGCTCTCCTAAAGAGATGAAACTGGTTTATGGAGATTAAATGGAAACCAAGACTCTAGCAATGGAAACTTTATGAGGGTTTCTCTCTAACTATCTAGTCCGGGCAATTCATAATACAAGCCTAAAATGTTATTACATATCACTTGTAATTCAGGTGACTGTATAACTTTTTTCACAATATTCAAACTTATTAAATTATATTAATGATTTGGAAAACTATTTAAATCATTTCACTTTTTAGTATTTCGATATTTTTCAGGGACCATTTGACTGTTGTGGCGGTCCACGTGGTATTAGAGGTAATTGCACTTCAGGATTCGAATGTGTTGATAGAAATTTACGAGAAATACCTATAAGCAATTCACGAGGCACTCCAATTGGCAAATGTAGGTCATCTAGATGCCCGGATTGCAGAGTTACATTTTGTAATCCTTTGACCATTTTATTTTGTCCCAGAGGAAGAAAATTAGACCCATTTTGTGAATGTTGTCGGTCTTGTGCGAGGGTAAGAACATTTTTATTTATCTCTTTCTAAAAATATATTTATATACGCAAACTCGTGCTCGCACACACACACATTACACACACTATATATATATATATATATATATATATATATATATATATAATATATATATATATATATATATATATATATATATATATATATATATATGTTCTAATTTTAATATAAGAAAAATTAGGCATTGGAAGTAATAAAACCATGAATGAATTCTTCATTAACGTAATTTGTTAAATTGATACTGATTTAAATTCCAATCTATCTGTCTATCTATCTATCTATTTTCTGTATTTATTTATCTATCATGTATGTATGTATCTGTCTATCTATTTCCTGCATTTATTTATCTATATATATATATATATATATATATATATATATATATATATATATATATATATATATATATATATATATATATATATATATATATATATATATATATAATATATATATATAATAATATATATATATACTATATATATATATATATATATATATATATATATATATATATATAAACTCTACAGGGTGAGGGACAAATCTGCGGGGGTCCAAGCAGTTCTTTGGGAGTTTGCGAAGACGGTTTAGACTGTACAGTACCGAGAACAGATCAATCAGTCTATCTTCAGGGACCAACCCCAGGCATAGGGAGATGTGTTAGACATCGTGTCCCGATTTTTAACACTTGGTATGTTAAATTTTTTTTTTTTTATTAAAGATATTAATTAGGCTTATCTTATTTATATATAATTTAATTATAATAATTTTTATGATTTACTATATGCTAATTACTTTTGTTATATTAAGATTTTACAAGGTTAAATGAGGGACTAATATATAATTGGAATAATTTTGATTCTGATTTTTCTGTTTTTCCATCCGAATATAATACTTCTTCCTTTTGAAACTCATCTGTGAGCTCACTTGCGAAACCTACGTTGTGTGAATAGAAGAGTATTTTCTTTAATTAGTGAATGGGATGTAAAATTTCATGAAAATTAATTTTAATAACATCCTTAAATTATATTTCTTAAATGATGTTTCTTATATATATATATATATATATATAATATATATATATATATATATATATAATATATATATATATATATATATATATATATATATATATATATAATATATATATATATTAGCCGGTTA
>SEYY01023424.1:80000-85000 GCA_009176605.1 Armadillidium nasatum
ATATATATATATATATATATATATATATATATATATATATATATATATATATATATATATATATATATATATATATATATATATATATATATATATTGAATCTTTTCCACTCGAAACAGCTATGCTAACACATGCGCTATGCGTTAATTCTGTTTGAAAAGTGTAGAAGCAATATTTTATTAAGAAAAAAAAAAAAAAATAAAATATATAATAATATATATAAAAAATAATTATATTTATTATATATTATATATATTATTATTATTATTATTATATATTATTATTATTATTATTATTATTATTATTATTATTATTATATATTATAATGTATAACATGGGTATTTCGCTGTTGATTTCAAAGTTCAAAATTCAAATTATTAAGACTCAAATTTCACATTCAACCTAAATTTAGGAGTAGGTTAATTTGGATTAGCTTCATTTGGATCAAGGGTTCCCCAACCTTATTTCTTGCTTGTGGATCCCTTTACTCATTTGGACCCCTGAGTCCTAACTTTACTCATGTGGACCCCCCTGAGTCCTTACTTTATGTATGTGGACCTCCTGAATCCTAACTTTACGCATGTGGACCCCCTGAATCCTAACTTTACGGATGTGAACCCACATATACTCTTTTGTATAATATTTGTAGCATAACATAATAAGCATTACTTCCTTGAGGACCCACTCAAAGTTTCTGTGGTCTCTTGGGTCCATGTGGTCCCCTGGGGGTCCATAGGAACCTCGGCTGGGAACCCTGATTTAGAATTTAAAAAAAGTAACTAAATTAATAAAAGATTTTGTTTTCTGAGCCTTCTTCGGGCTTTTGGTAGATTTTTTACATGTATTATTACATTCATACGTTAATACATTCTTACATTCATACATTCCTTCATTCAAATATTCATATCTTCATACATTTATACATTCATGCCTTTATATATTCCTACATTTATACATTCATACATTCAGAAATTCTTACATTTATGCATGCAATTATACATTCATGCATTCATACATTTATACATTCAGACATTCTTATGTTCATACATTCATATATTCATATTTCATATATTCATGAATTCATACATTCATGCATTTATACATTCATACATTCATATATTCTTACATTCATACTTTCATATTCTTACATTCATACATTTATAAATTCATACATTCATATATTCTTACATTCATACATTCATATTCTTACATTCATATATTCATACATTCCTGCACTTTTAAAAATGTCGCGACGATATTTTGGAATGAATGACAAAATGTCTGAAACAAAGAAAAAACATGTTACTTATAATAATAATAATAATAATAATAATAATAATAATAATAATAATAATGAGTTTCACAGATTAAATTGCTTATTGAAATATAATTGAAAAATTCTTTCTGACATATTTGTCATTTACTTTGTGACATTATTGTCACTCTTTCATTGTGACACTTGTCACTCTTTTGTTGTGACATATTCGTCACTGTTCATTGTGACATTAATGTTACTCTTTCGTTGTGACATATTTATTACTGCTTCATTGTGACATTGGTGTGTCACTCTTTCGTTGTGACATTTTTGTCACTCTTTCGTTGCGACATATCTCACAGTGTATTTTTATTGGAAAGACATTTTTTGCAGCTAAAGACAATTTTCGTTTAAATTTAATAAAATGAATAAATTATCACAATAAATTTTTCTTTTAACGGAGTAGGTTAAAGGGTTAAAGGAAACATATTTTAAACATATTTTAAACATAGTCGTCAGTAGGCCCTATAATTAGTTTTCTAATTGCTGTCATTCTATGAAAGTGTGCCAGCACGTATAAATAGCAAATAAATTCATAACGTTATCTCTCTCTCTCTCTTTCTCTCTCTCTCTCTCTCTCTCTCTCTCTCTCTCTCTCTATATATATATATATATATATATATATATATATATATATATATATATATATATATATATATATATATATATATATATATATATATATATATATATATATATATATATATATATATATATATATATATATATATATTATATATATATATATAGGAGGACTGACAGTTTTGTAAACTGACAACCATATAAAGATCCAGAAACACTGGGAGTGTTTCTATAGTGCAGGAGTGGTTCTTTTTCTTTCAAATATTATAAATTAGGTTACAAATTCTTTGATTATGTTAATTATGAATAGAGTGGCCGGTAAAGAAGGAAGAGAAGTAATAAGATATCAACGTGGAAGCAGAGTTATTTCATAACTCCAATGAAATTGCAACCTGCTTTTATTAAGTTTAAGGTCTCGTGTAAACGGGTGTCAGTGTCTATGTCTATGTCTGTGTGGGCGTAGGTGTGGGTGTGGGTGTGAAGCACCGTTTTGAAGATCTTTGGCTTCTAAACATCACTCCCAACAAATCTTGAGCAAATTGTCACTACTTCTCGAGTAGCATTTGTCGGAGTGTAAACTTACTTATCAGGAAATGAAGCCGATTGCATAATCAGACGTTCAGGAGGACGCATGCCTCTGAATATCTGTGGGTATTGGAATTACCCTTGGCCAGGATTCTTAAGTAAGAGATTTTGGCGCAAAACCTTCTGTGACGAACTGAAAGACGAGACCACAGTTCAGACAACTGGAGTAGTTTCTCCCTAGTGTACATTTTCTGCATATATATATATATATATATATATATATATATATATATATATATATATATATATATATATATATATATATATATATATATATATATATATATACTATATATATTATCCCCAGAGTATATTTAAAATAATGTTCAGGCGATATTTCATAAGTTGATTATTAGACACAGTCGTTGGTTGGTAAAAATTATGATTACCATTGTTTTATAATTTAAACCTTGTCAGTGCTTTTTTGTCCTCAGTATACTAAATCTTCTCTTTTGAAAGTCCAACTCCCAGTTTCCGGCAATGTTTCAAGTGGCTTGTAGCAATATATATATATATATATATATATATATATATATATATATATATATATATATATATATATATATATATATATATATATATATATATATATATATATATATATATATATATGCCACCCCAGTTGTTTACTACTGCATGGAGTACGCCTTACACATCTAGGGTGGTTCCACTCAAGCAGTTCTCCTGGAAAAGGTGCAGTCTAGAGCTTTTTGTTTTATCAACTTTTTTTTTTATCTTTTACTCTCACTAATTCTCTCCAGTATATATTTCTGACAGTTGAATTGTTGCGTCACTCTCTCTCTCTCTCTCTCTCTCTCTCTCTCTCTCTCTCTCTCTCTCTCTACTGTTGCTATTACAATGGACACTGCTTTTCTTAACTTTTCCGTCGCATATCTAATCCATTGAGAAGGGCTCGCGAGTCACACCTTTCTGCACAGTCTCAATCTTCCAATTTCAAAACTTTCTGCCCACAGACTTAACAGGTATGCTCAAGCTTACATGTACTCTATTGGTAAAGTCTGGAAAACACTCCCTTTTTCTAATTTTTTTAACTTCCTTTGACTTGAACACCTTCAAACGTATTGAAACGGGAGATGTCGACCTTCAATTTCAATAGGATTTTAATATTTCCCCCAACAATTAGTAAATCCCTGACCTTTCCCACCAGAGTATATATATATATATATATATATATATATATATATATATATATATATATATATATTATATATATATATATATATATATATATATATTCTAATCTATACTCAGATTCCAGTACGGCTTCAGCAAGGAACACTCAACTGGTGACTTCCTCCTGCCCCTCTCTCTGGCTCTTGATCTGCTTTTCGAAATGTCGAAGAATTTTTAATATAGCTCTAGATTTATTCTATGCTTTCGAAAAGGTCTAGCACAAAACGATTATCTCTAACCTTCTCTCTTTTGAAATCTATCTTACTTTCTGTGCCCTTCTTTCAGATATCCTTTTTCCTGTGGTTCTATAGCAAATGTCGTGGACCTGCCATTCATCCTTTAAAAATCTATATATAGAGAGAGTGGTGTTCCTCAGGATTTCGTTCTATCACCTACTCTTTTCTTACTTTTAGTCAACGGTCTATTACTTAGCCTCCCATCACCTCTGGTGTTGATTTCTTTACACTTTCGTTACTCTTTTCAGTTTGAAAGCTGACCCATTTCATAGCAAATTGTAAATGCTAACAACTCTCATTAACTCTCTCCACTGTCTTTCTAGTAGTTGTACTATCGCATCACTCTCCATATATTATCGCTATTGCAAGGGACACTACACCTCTGAACCCTCTACTCGTAAACTTCCTACTTTGAGGAGACCATCAGATATATATATATATATATATATATATATATATATATATATATATATATATATATATATATATATATATATATATATATATATATATATATATATTATAATATAACGTTCATGACTAATTATTAATTACTTAGTGTTTTCTTTGTTTTTTTACTTTTGAATATATATATATATATATATATATATATATATATATATATATATATATATATATATATATATATATATATATATATATATATATATATATATATATATATATATATTCTCATATCTCACGGGTATTGAATCTATTCGAGGAGAGGAACATTTTTAGGTAGAATATACCTGGGATCCGCAAGTGGGATCGAACCGGCGCTCTCAAACACGTGAATTAATCACTCTATTGTTTGTACTAAGGTACGATTTGATTTTCTTAGCTCTCTCTGTGGATAGTCTTTGAAAACTAATAAACACGGGAGAGATAAAATTCGTGTCGTATGATTTGTGTCTGAGTATTAATTATAATAAAACTGTTATAAAAACTTTGTAAAAAAATATAAGAGAAATGTGGGATTGAAGGGGAATTAAAATAAGATATTTTCAGGTTTCTTATTTTTTTTCTTTCTTCTTCCTAATATTTGAAGATTAAATATCTTGGTTTTATTTTGAATGAAAACTTAT
>SEYY01023424.1:90000-92500 GCA_009176605.1 Armadillidium nasatum
GCACAGGCTGAATGAGCGCATGTTTCCAGAAAGAAGGGAAGGTCGAAGTAGAAAGGCAGAGACGAAATATATATATATATATATATATATATATATATATATATATATATATATATATATATATATATATATATATATATATATATATATATATATATATATATATATATATATATATATATATATATATATATATATATATAGCGTAAGTACATATTTATTCTTTCAGATGATGGAAGTTCTTCGAGTAATCTTCCACACATGGCTTTTATTTAACGCTTTGTTTCAATCTTTTTGTCAAGGCCAGAATGGTAAGTTAATTAGTAACTTACCGGACATAGTACATCCTCTTCCTAGTGGAGAAAGAATTACATCAGTAGTTGTTCCTTTCGTAACCACCTAAGCTTCCTATTGATTTTCTTGTATCTCCATCAGATCTACCAATTGATCCAGAACTGCCAATTGACGTCCCTGAGGTTCCAGTTGATTCACTTGATCCACTTGATCTAGAAAATCCTGTTGACCCGGAAGTACCTGTAGTTCCTGAGCTCCCAGTTGATCCAAATCTTCCAGTGTCTCCTTCTGAAATAGTTCCTGGACTTCCTGGAGTACCTGGACTTCCTGGAATACCTGGACTACCTGCCCCTTCCACAGGTCTTCCAGGAGGGGGGCCTCTTGCTCCAATTATTTCAATTCTTCCAATATTGCTTTCAGGACTTCCTACTGGTTGCAATAGCAACTGCAATAGTAATTGTAATAGTAATTGTAATGGTAACACTAAAATTGGATGTGAAGTAAAATCCATAAAAATATCAAATTAAAAAAAACAAAAAAAAAAATCTATGTTATATAATAATATTTTGGTTTTCAGGTCTTCCACAACTTCCACAAATTCCACAAATTCCACAGATTCCAGGGCTGGGTTCTTTGCCCTGCGGTCTTAATGGTAAGAGAGTGAAGACTTTCGCTAACTATATTTACTAATAGATGAAATCTTTTTGAAACCTTAAATTTAAGTTGCTATATATATATATATATATATATATATATATATATATATATATATATATATATATATATATATATATATATATATATATATATATATATATATATATATATATATATATATATATATATATATATATATATATATATATATATATATATATATATATATATATATATATATATATATATATATATATATATATATATATATATATATATATATATATATATATATATATATATATATATATATATATATATATATATATATATATATATATATATATATATATATATATATATATATATATATATATATATATATATATATATATATATATATATATATATATATATATATATATATATATATATATATATATAGTTCCATTCTTACCATGTGATTTGTTGTCTCTTACTACATCTATTGCCCAATGTCAGTTGATGTTCGGTATTCTTCCTTCTACAGATATTGTTAAAACTTTACTTGGAGGTGAGCCTTATTTCCATCTTCTGTTACCTAATAAAACTCGAATATTTTTTATTTATATACCTATTATTTATTTTAGTTATTAACTCTAATAATTATTAATGAAAATAAAAGTTATTTGAAGAAATATCCATGTATAGTGTGGTAAGCTGTCTTTAATAAAAAAATATGAATTGGTAAAAGCTATAATAACAATAATCATAATAATAATAATAATAATAATAATAATAATAATTATTATTAATAACAATAATAATAATAATAATAATAATAATAATAATAATAATAATAATAATAATAATAATAATAATAATAATAATAATAATAATAATAATAATAATGAATAATAATAATAATAATAATAATAATAATAATAATAATAATAATAATAATAATAATAATAATAATAATAATAGGTAGGAGGCTACTAGAGAGTTCTTTGGACCCACACAAACCTTTTCTATGAATAAATTATAATGTAATTTATGAAAAATTATATCATAACTTTCACAATTTTATTTGCAACAAGCTTCTAAATTTAATATATTTTATGTTTTATATTCTATTGTAGTTATAATAATAATAATAATAATAATAATAATAATAATAATAATAATAATAATAATAATAATAATAATAATAATAATGAGAAGAACAACAATTATAATAATAATATTATTAAATAATAAAAATACTAGGATAATAACAATGATAATTATTTTTATAATAATAATAAAAATAATAATAATAATAATAATAATAATAATAATAATAATAATAATAATGAGAAGAACAACAAATATAATAATAATATTATTAAATAATAAAAATACTGGGATAATAAGAATGATAATTATTATTAGAATAATAATAAAATAATAATAATAATAATAATAATAATAATAATAATAATAATAATATTATTATTTTTTATTTGTAGGAATTTGCATAGTTATGAAATGCGTTTTGAGTCCCATTTGCGGTTCTTCTATTGGAGGT
>SEYY01023424.1:130000-132500 GCA_009176605.1 Armadillidium nasatum
TACTTGCATGAAATATGTATTTAAATACATAAAAATTTATCAAAAAAATTAGAAATAAAAACATTTTATTATAGCTTGTCATTAGATGAAGAAAAGTAATAATATAAAATTTAATGTTTTCCAACATATCTTAAAAAATTGTTGATTAAATACAGTCAAACTCTTTGAAATAATTTTAATTTTTTTTAATTTATTTATTTATTTATTTATTTTTTTTAACGTTTTCTTTCCTTATTTTAATTAATACTCAGAACTATAACTATATACATATATAAGACTAAATAACTTTTATTCTATATAATTACATACTGTAATACTAATTCATTTAATATTTTAATAAATTAATATTTTAATTCATTTAGCATTAAAAAATTAACATTTTAACTTATTTAACACTTAATAAATTAAAATTTTAATTTATTTAACATTTAATAAATTAATATCTTAATTCATATAACATTTAATAAATTAATATTATCAACAAAGATTTTGAAATTTTAAATTCTGATTGCTTGAATTTTTTAATTTAAAACTGAAAAAAATTAACATTTTTCTTTTTCATATTCTTCTGTAAAATTATATTTATTTTCTAAATACACAAAAGTTTCAGATTTATGTATCATATTTAATCATATTCAAATTTGCATTTTATATATATATTTTTATTTTGTATTTTAAATTCTTATTTTTGTATTAAAGCCTGAGGAGGGAATTGAGTTTTTTAAATACAAAGAGAGTCACAGTAGAATTCTTTATATATTAGCAAATTCCTGCAAAAATTTTTATTTACATTTTAGATGCAAACTTTCAGTATTATATATATATATATATATATATATATATATATATATATATATATATATATATATATATATATATATATATATATATATATATATATATATATATATATATATATATATATATATATATATATATATATATATATATATATATATATATATATATATATATATATATATTATATATATATATATATATATATATATATATATATATATATATATATATATATATATATATAGTATTATTTTATTTTCACTAATTTGAAAATTTTTGACTCCATTGTAATGGATTAAAAAGTAATTAACGAAATTAGTCCTAAATTTAAGTTTTGATGATTCTACCAATAATTAGCCAAGTAACATTAGACCATTCCCAATTAAGGTTAATAATATAACCAAATATAACGTGAACTTTATTCGAATGCAAGTTATTACTCATTAATTTCGGTCTTTTGCAATTATATAATGAAAATACAAAAAGTATGGCAGCTTTCAACAAAAAAAATGAAAAATTGACAGTGTTTTCTTTCTTTCTTTCTTTTTTTCTTTTTGCGAAGAAACTTAAAAAAAAAAATATTTCAAAATTTTTCTTTATTATATTATATATATATATATATATATATATATATATATATATATATATATATATATATATATATATATATATATATATATATATATATATATATATATATATATATATATATATATATATATATATATATATATATATATATATATATATATATATATATATATATATATATATATTATATATATATATATATATATATATATATATATATATATATATATATATATATATATATATATATATATATATATATATATATATATATATATATATATATATATATATATATATATATATATATATATATTATATATATATTTTTTAAAATAATTTATTGGCAACAAGTTTCGAGTGATATTCTTTTACCAATATTCAAGAAAAAGTTAAACAATAAATTTCACCAAATTCAGCAGATTAAAACAGAAATCTTACTAAATTTTGCATTGATGTTCGAATCACACCTTTCTTTTAATATCGAATTCTTATCAGGATTGGACTATCAAATTTATTTTTTCTTATCTGTTTGTTCCTTACATATATCCTTTGCATGCGAATGAGAATAAATAAACGAATCGAAAACTTCAAAATTTAACGTTTGTAAGGGTTGGTCGCACTCCAAATTGAATTTTTGAATTGATCTTGCTTGTATATATATATATATATATATATATATATATATAATATATATATATATATATATATATATATATATATATATATATATATATATATATATATATATATATATATATATATATATATATATATATATATATAGATATATACGAAAACAAGTGATCAAAAATTTAGATTGAAACTAAGAACAAGAAGAAAACTAAATGAAAACAAGATGAAAACTGTGAGAACAAGAAATAAAGCTAAGTGAAAACATGAAAGAAAAATGAGAGAACAAAAAAAAACATGAAATAAAATTGAGTAAGAAGAAGAAAGAAAACTGTGAGAGAATAGCAAAGGAGACTGAGTGAAAACAAGAAAGAAAACTAGCTACAATCTTACATTAAAACAGGAGGACCACAAACTTTCTTTTACATTCAATTAAGTACAACACCTCAAGAACGTTTACTTTTTTACTCTTTAA
>SEYY01023424.1:142500-147500 GCA_009176605.1 Armadillidium nasatum
AAGGACAATGGTAAATCCCTGTTATCTGATAAAAACACTGTGATCAATTGCTAGCCTGTTTTCTTAAACATCTATCTATCTATCAATCTATCTATCTATCTACCTATCTATCTATCTATCTATCTATCTATCTATCTATCTATCTATCTATCTATCTATCTATCTATCTATCTATCTATCTATCTATCTATCTATCTATCTATCTATCTATCTACCAACTCCACTCGTTTCATGTGCAGTGAGTATAGACGTTCAATATTGGAGATTTCCCATTCAGGTTACAGATTTGTCATTGGCTTTTTCGGCAGTGCAACGATCCACAGTTTCGTTCCTGTTCCCTCTTTACAGATGAGGCAAAATTTGCAAAATAATCCTCATATTGAACTTGCAGGAGGTTTTTGAAACAAAATCTAGCGTACCTCTTGAACAAAATTCTACTAGCTATTCAACGTAACCTTTAATTTGGTTTCCACACAGTAACTGGACCATATCTTTTCAAGTCAAAAGATTGAGGGAGGGGAGTCGATTGTGTGGCCTTCTCGCTCTCCCGATTGCAACCTGTTGGTCTAATTCTTTAGACACATTTACGACAATTTGTTGGTGCAACAAATAAGTTCTTCTATAAGCTTCTAGAGTTACACGAAACACTCCTTAAATCCTTGAGCGTGTTTATCAGACCATAGGTCGATGATGTTAGGTGTGCTTTGCTGTATAAGTTAACATTTCGATCATTTAACATTTAATAATAATATTTAATAATAACTTGCATTTAGTAATAATATTTAATTCTTAAGTTTTCCTCTTTTTCTCAATAAATCTTGCCACACTGACTATTTTATTTGACTTTCCTCCATATATCGTATATTACATACGCTGTACTACACAGCTGTGGTGAGTACCTCCTTTGAAGTTTGTGTTTGTGCTGCGTATCCATATTGTTTTGCATACATTGCAATACAAACATTCCATCCATATCTACTTGCGATAGAATTTTGAGTCGTTGTAACTTTGAACTTGTACATTTTAGGGGTCATTGTTCTTAGAGATATTTCATAGTTGGGGTCTCTACAACCACTGATCCAAGTTCGGCAAAAAGCAATTCTGAAAACTCATTTATATATGATTTACATACATAAATTCATTCTTAGAGATATTGGTGTACATTACATACATACATACATACATACATACATACATACATACATACATACATACATACATACATACATACATACATACATACATACATACATACATAGGCAGATAGAGATAGATTGTGGAAAAGAGCAATAGAGTTTCTCTTAAAAGAAAGAAATAAAAATTGTAAACTGGACTCTATAATCTTTAAACTAACCTTTAAATGCCTTTGAATCGAAGGGAATAAAATATTGTCGAATAATAAATAAGGTCTCTCTCTCTCTCTCACTCACTCACTCTCTCTCTCTCTCTCTCTCTCTCTCTCTCTCTCTCTCTCTCTCTCTCTCTCTCTCTCTCTCTCTCTCTCTCTCTCTCTCTCTCTCTTTCCTTCTCTTTCTATTTTTTTGTGTCTATATTTTCCTGTCAATTTCTATAAGTCTTTTCTTTATCTCTATCACTTTGTCTATCCTTATTTTCCTCTCTCTATTTTTTTTTCAATTTTTTTTTCTCTCTTCCTTTCTCTCTTTATATCTCTCTTTCTCTCTCTCTCTCTCTCTTTCTTTAAACGCATACATACACACACTTCAGATCACATGACTTACGAAAGTGAACTCTTGAACTGACACATTTTCTTTCTTTATATTACATATAAGAAAGGAAAAGGTAATTGAACTGAAAAGTAATGTTAAGAAATTGAAAGCTATAAAATTGAAAAGCGGAAAGGAAAGAAATTCAAAAAAAAATAAAAAAATAAAATAATAAAAAAAATTAAACTCGTATGATAATTTCCTCCCTATTTTGAAAATTCATTTTTGAAAAGAAAGAATTTTAAAATTATAAAAAAAAAGGTAGAAATTATTTTTATTGATTTTCATTAAATTAATATTAAGGAAAATATTAAATTTTTATAAATCAAAGTGATAACTTCTTGGATAACTTGATAACTCGGAAGTGTCTATATAAAATTAGAAGTTTATCATTTGCTTTATAATGAAAGGAAATAAAAATCTGAAATTCTAAATCTGAAATTCTACCAGATTTATAGAGAATCCGAAATCTAGAACCAAACAAACAAGTCGACATATTCCGACAATTTATCGATCACGATACCAGTTTCATTACATAAATAAGTTTAATTTATTACCTTTTCGGAAATAAGGTAAAAAGAATAACTTCTTTTGTGTAAAGATTGACAATTAATAAGTTCCCATCATTTTCTATTGAAATTGCAATGGCAAAAGAGTGAAACATATGTTTACACACAGAAAGGTAAATATAAGATTCATTCGTACATAATAATAATAATAATAATAATAATAATAATAATAATAATAATAATAATAATAATAATAATAATAATAATAATAATAATAATAATAATAATAATAATAATAATAATAATAATAATAATAATAATAATAATAATAAAATAATAATAATAATAATAATAATAATAATAAAATAATAATAATAATAAAATAAAATAATAATAATAATAATAATAATAATAATAATAATAATAATAATAATAATAATAATAATAATAATAATAATAATAATAATAATAATAAAAATAATAATAAATAATAATAATAATAATAATAATAATAATAATAATAATAATAATAATAATAATAATAATAATAATAATAATAATAATAATAAATAAAAAAAAAAAAAAAAAAAAAAAAAAAAAAAAAAAAAAAAAAAAATAATAAAAATTAGGAAAAAAACCATGGCATTTGTTATTGTTCACAATGATTATAGCATGTTCATCTTTATAATTTTCTTTTCTTTAATTCAGTCGGTATCTGGTTTATCTAATTTGTTTTAAGATGATCTTCACTTGTATTCTTACTATTCACTTTATATTCTTTTCTTTCACTATATATCCTCTGATCCTTTGATTATTTCAACTTCTCACACTCTTTCATCGGTTTTTCGAACCTTAACTTTGAATAAGTTAGTAGTTTCTGCCGTTTGTACTCTATTATCTCTTGTTTGTCATGCTCTAATTTTCATTCTTTTACAGCCCCGTTCATGACTTTCATATCCTTTCAATTATAGAAATCTATCAAAAATCATTCCCTTTATATTTCTGATCTTTCACTATGGTCGCAACATCCTCTCCATTTCATCTCTTCTCTTCCACTCCCTTGCATTAAAGTCACCAGTAAATAAAAATATTTCTTCACCTCATCTTCTCAACTCCCAATCCCCCTCCTCCAACATCCTCTTAAGCCACATCTTTTCCTCCTGAATGTGGCTATGCAATGTGGAGTATTGACGATGCAAGTGATACTTCTTTCTTTCTACTGTAAGTGTACATCTCATGTGCCTCATGCATTCTATCTACAAAAATGGCAAAATCGCTGATCCTATTTCCTTTAATATATATATATATATATATATATATATATATATATATATATATATATATATATATATATATATATATATATATATATATATATATATATATATATATATATATATATATATATATATATATATATATATGAGAGAGAGAGAGAGAGAGAGAGAGAGATTTCTAACATCCAATTACATCTACTCATCTCATGTTTTATTTTCTAATATTGTTTCGGTATTTTGTTAAAATGTTATATTTAAAATTATTTACACTTTATTATATACTAAAAATAATTAAAAATTTTTATTTATTTGTTTTATTTTTATTTGCAATTTATTCTTTTTATTTTTTATCATTTTTCGAATACTTTTTCTCCATTTTATATGATTTATCTAACATGGTTTCTCCCCTTACCTTCCCCCAGATTCCTTTCCTTCTACCCTATCCCCCCATCTCCCAACATCCTCCCTTCCCCCGCTCTCGTCTCTAGCAAGAGAAATTCATCTTCACAAATTTAGATTTCCATAATGTAATGTAATCCGAAAAAACTTTTCTTTTTTTTTTTCAATAACTTTGTATTGAAAATTTCTAGTCGAATTTTCGATACAAATAATTATAATTTGATAAAATTTGACTTTCGATTTTGCAATTCTAGTTTCATTGACTTTATTATCGTTTAATAATTCTTCGATATAGAAAAAATTATTAGAAATATTTAGTTCGAGATTAATAGAAATTTATGTGGAGTTTCCATAAAATTAAATTCTGTAAAATTCTACTAATTTTTTACTTAAATGATATAAAATTTTGCAAAATTTTGTAAATTCTATGCATTTTGAAATACTTTCTAAAATTCTAAAATCCAATAAAATTCTATAAACCAGTAAAATTCTAAAATTCTATATTTTTTACATACAATATTTAGAAAACTTCTAAAATTCAATAAACCTGTAAAAGATCTGTAAATTCTAAACTTTTAATAATGTTGAAAAATTTCTAAAATGCTATAAAATACTATAAACCTGTAAAATCCTGTAAATTCATTGAAAATTTTTATAAAATTTAATTAAATTAAATTCTGTAAAGTTTTGAATGTTTATGTAAATTTTAAACTTCTAAAGATTTTTAAAAATTTTAAAAATTTTAAAAATTTTTAAAAAATTTCAATAATAATATATATATATATATATATATATATATATATATATATATATATATATATATATATATATATATATATAACTGCTCGGAGATTCGAACCTGGGTCCAAAAGATGGAAGTCCGTTGTGCCAACCGCTACACCACCGATGGTTCAAAAGGAAACTATTTGGAACTTCTACTGACATATAGTCAAGTGAAAAGCTCTCGAATGTCTCCCCGACCACAACTTGGGCGTAGGGTTAGCTTGACCAAGGTTCTTATCCGAAGTACGCAGTACATTTGTTATTCATTCACTAGCCACTTTTTTCGTGGAATTAATATGTATAATACA
>SEYY01023425.1:10000-12500 GCA_009176605.1 Armadillidium nasatum
TGGATAAAGGCCAAAATCATACCGATTTTCACTAGAATTGGGGGAATCCCAAAAATCTGATCGTTAATAGCCAACATGTCCCGATTTACAGCGTTTAAAGGGGACAAATCAAAGGAAGTTGGGGAAACAGAAAAGGAGTGTGTTCCACATTTAGAGTACATGTAAGATTGAGCTTAGCGTTTAAGACTGGGGTCGGAGAGTTGGACTGAGAAAGGATGAAAATGTGAAGAAAGCCGTGCCGCACGAACCCTTCTCAATGGAGGATGTATGGGACGTGAGACTTTAGAAGAGTAGCGTCCGTTGCAATAGCGATAGTATGGGGAGAGTGACGCAACATTTTGATGGGCAGAAAGAGATTGGAGAGTTTGTAAGAGCAAAATAGTTAATAAGACGTAAAGCCCTAGACTCCACTTTTTAGAGAGGAATTGAATATGTGTGGAACCACCCCAGATATGTGAGGCGTACTTTACACAGGAGCGAACAATATTCCTATAAAGAGAAAGCAATTGGGGTGGCGTAAAAAAAAACACGAAGGTGCCTCAGAACACACAACCTCTAATACGCTTCTTTAGAAAGAGAAGTAATGTGATCTTTCCAAGAAAGATCACGAGAAAAAGTAACACCGAGATTTTTGTGGACAGATGAAGTTTCGAGTCGAGTTTTTTTGAAGATGTTATAATTGTGTGGAAGGTCTTGTTGAGTAATTGAGCTTTTGAGGCATTGAAAACGACCATGTTTTCTCTACCCCAATTTGAAATAGGAGAAAGATCAGAGGTCAGTTGACACAAAGCCAACCTTCTTGCGTCAATTAACTGCTGTTAAAGTGAAAGAAGTAATAAAGGGTAGAGTCATCGGCTTAGTAATAGATAGGTGATGAAGTAATAGAGAGAATGTCATTAATGAAAAGTAGAAAAAGTTTTGGTGATAATACAGAATCCTGAGGAACACCACTATTTATAGATTTAAAGGAAGAGCGATTGCAGTCTACAACAGCTACTATAGAACGACCAGAGAGGAAATCAGAGAGAATGTCACACACAGAGAGAGAGAAAAGGATAGATTTCGAAGTTTGGAAATCAAAGCTTTGTGCCAGGCTCTATCAAAGGCTTTCGATAAGTCTAGCACGACACCGAAGATTCACCGAAGCACCGAAGAGCGAAGGACCAAGAGTCAGAAAGAAGGAAAAGAAGATCACCAGTAGAGCGTTCTTCATAAAAACGATACTGGTAATTAGGGATAAGATTAGAAGATATGATGATAGATTCGAAAACTTTAGAAAGATCGAAGGTTAAACAAATACGACGATAATTAGAGGGTTTAGAGGGGATCCCTCTTTTCGGCACATAATGAATGAGCTCACGTTTCCAGCAAGAATGGTAGGTCGAAGTAGAGAGACAGAGACGAAATAGTTTACCAAAGCAGGATTAGCGAGCAAAGTTAGAGTTGATATTTTTTTGCAAAATTACAGAAAGAGAGAGAGAAAGAGAAACCGGTAATCCCTGAAATCAGTATCTCTGCGGTAGATATCACGAGAATAAGTAGAGTTAAACCAAGATTTGCTAGGTTTAGTTGAAGGGAAAGAATATGGAATGTACGCCTCCATGCCAGAGTGAATCATCCTGGATTTGCGATCAACACATTCAGAGGGACTCCTCACGGGAGCAGTATTCATTCCATAGGAAATCAGAGAAGTATAACCAAAAGTCAGATCAGTTAGCTGCACTGAAGTGCTGAAAACGTCTCTTCTCCGAAGTCAATGGCCATTCTTGAGGGAAACTTGAAGAGACAGAACAAGAGGAAAGAGTTTAACAGCATAAGGAGAAGGATAAGAGGTTAAAAAAATATCAAGTATGTTGAGTTCATCACTAAGACTCTCAGAGAAACTGTTTGGGAGTTGCACCAACTGCTTAAGATTGTTCTGGATAGAAAAGTCGTGGGCGATTATAAGAACTGGGTGAAAGCCATTGGAGATGATGAACATTAAAATCACTTAAAATGGTTATTTCAGAGAAAAGAGAAGAAGAAAGAATGTGCTCTTTTTTGAAGTTTAAATAGTCGAAAATTTTTCATAGTCATTAGAATTAGGAGATAAATAGACATAGCTAATAAAGTTAGTAGATATGCAAGAGAGCTTAAACCATAAAGTTGAGAATTCAGAAGACTCCTAATTAGAGTCACGAGAACAAAATTGCTGAAAATTGAGGATAGAGACAGTAGGAGACAACAGAAAAAGGTTTGCTGTCAGCACACCCAAGCACTCGAATTTGGGTTAAGAACAAGAGATGAGGGTTAGAGGAAGAGAGGT
Source organism: Armadillidium nasatum (assembly GCA_009176605.1). Classification (NCBI taxonomy): domain Eukaryota; kingdom Metazoa; phylum Arthropoda; class Malacostraca; order Isopoda; family Armadillidiidae; genus Armadillidium; species Armadillidium nasatum. The sequence continues at coordinate 12,306 of SEYY01023425.1, forward strand.
GGTGTTCGACAAAGGGGAAATCAGAAAAAAGACCGAGAGTGTTGAAGGAATTAATGAAAAAAAGAAGACCGTGTACCTAAGCAAGCGGTCATCAAGGTATTGGTGACAACACCCCAATCAACGGAGGCCACCAACTCCCAAGTGGTTATGGGTATGGAGTGGATGAGGGGCATTCATTGTTTGTATGCCGCCCCT
>SEYY01023426.1:0-5000 GCA_009176605.1 Armadillidium nasatum
TATATGAGGGCTTACGGTGTAGTTATCTTCGCACCAATCGACTGGCGAAGTCCCTCTTGCAATCCAAGCCAACGTTAATCTACCATCCATCTCTTAATCTGAAAGAAAAGGACATATATATATTAAAATATATTACAAGCCTTTCCATAAATCCAATTACCTCTAATATCAAACCCTTCTTTTTAAAACTAGGTTATATGTACAAATCATTAAGTAAATTAAGAAAACATTTACACAATCTTAATTATAAAACTCGGCATTGTAAATAAACAAAATATTTTCTCATATTTTCTTATTTCTCAGAACTTGGCTCTATAATACATAATCATCCATCACCCAAATGTTTAGGAAATTAAATTTATAAAAAGAAAAAAAAACTTTTAACAAATGAATAATTGGATGCATGCATAAAAATATAAATAACATACATACTTTCATTATTATACATACATATACATAAAACATAAATATACATATATAAACCCTAGATCGTACAAACAGTAAAAATCAACTAATGCAGTTCTTATAAAAATAATAATAATTTTAATAATTCTAATGCATTTAAATTTTAATATAAAATTTCAATTCTATTCGTTTAGGTAAGATAACTTTATAATAATAATAATAATATATATATATATATATATATATATATATATATATATATATATATATATTATATATATATATATAATATAATATATATATATATATATATATATATATATATATATATATATATATATATATATATATATATATATATATATATATATATATATATATATATATATATATATATATATATATATATATATATATATATATATATATATATATATATATATATTTTATAATATTTTTTATTTAAAAGTTTTTCTTAAAAAAAAAAAAAAACCAAAAAAACTTTTTCTTAAAAAAAAAAAAAAAAAAAAAAAAAAAAAAAAAAAATTAACAGTTATATTTTAAAAAATACTTTGAAAGAATTGTAAAAAGATCGTAATTAATGAGTAATAATTTGCAAACCAAAAAAGTTTTTATTTATTTATTATTAATATTATATTTTTTTTTTGATAAAATAATCAACCTTTATTGGGAATGGTCCAAAAATGTTGTTATGGAATTAGTGGCAGAATGAAAATATATATATATATAATATATATATATATATATATATATAATATATATATATATTATATATATATATATATATATATATATATATATATATATATATATATATATATATATATAATATATATATATATATATATAAAAGAAGAAATTCGCGGGAGAGTTGAAATCAACCTTTAATTTTCAAAATTTACATACAAATTTACACTACATTCCCAATTATTAATTTTATAGTACAAATAAAAGTGATTTTATGTTAATAGAAAAATATTTCCTTAAAAAAGGTTAACTCTTTAATGAATCTCATTTTTTTCCTAATGTAGGTTTCTGATAGCCTACATTTCTTGTTCATATGTGAACTTTAAATTTGGCAACGTCTTCCGACCACCCTGGGTTTCATCTATGTGTTTGAAAGGCGAATTTTATATTTGGCACATTCTTTTGCTTCCCATAAAGCAATCTCCCACTCGTTTCTAGCGGAAAATAGTATACGCTTCCAAAATTGGAAAGGTTTTAACGTCTCCCAAGCAACCCTCAAAGCGAGCACATAGATAGATAGATTGAGATAAATAAGATTAAAAAAATACTATATATAAAATCTGCATTCAAATACATAGAAGGACGGAACGATGTTGCCAAATTTAAACTTCACAAATTAGGAGTTATTTAAGGTTTATATCGAAAATTAATACCATACCTCAGTTTATCAGTCTTGGATGTTAGCATATATATATATATATATATATATATATATATATATATATATATATATATATATATATATATATATATATATATATATATATATATATATTATATATATATAGAGGTGGACCGAATGTCAATTTTCAATATTCGCGAATGCGAATTTACAGCGAATATTTTTCTTTTAGTATTCTCGAATGCGAATATATTTTTTTTAATATTCGTGAATGCGAATATTATTCATAATGATATCACGTCGTTTTTTTATATTAAACATAAATAGTTTATTAAATGTTTTGTAAAAGTTTTGCCATTAATTAAAAATTTAATAATTAATAAAAATCTATTAAATTTTTAATGTTTCCAGAGTACGGGATGAGGATCCACTCTTACATGTATCTCACTACCTCTTTCCCCATCCTCCGCCCTTGGAAAGATTTCTGCTATTTGTATGAACAAAGTTAAATGTATTATTAATATGTAAGATTTAATACCGGAAGGTTAAACTTTAAATACAATAATTTCTCAGCTCTTTCAGGACATAGTTTGCTTCTTTTCTCGTCATAAATCAGACCAGTAGATCTTCCCAACTGTGGAAGTTCAGGTTACTTGTCCGAATTTATCATCCAACATTCTGGTGGATCTTCGTCAATATTGATACGATTTTCTTTGAGGTACTCGTCTGTAATGTTTGAGGACTGCTTAGAGAGTTCTTCTTCTTCGTCATCACTACTAGAAATTGACTCAATAACTTCACTGATAGATGAAACCTGTTGAAGATTTTGAATCATCCTTTAAAATGTAGTGCTGATTTATGACTTTGACCTTTTTCATACTTTCTTTTTTAGAATATCTTCGCATTTGCTCCATATGTTTACTTTAATTTAACTCAGCCAGTTACAAGTTGGGAACTGAAAAAATTTCCTTTGTACCTCGGATCGAGAAACGTTGCTATAGTAAACAAACAATCATTTTCCGTAAAAGCAAAACGTTTGTTAATTCCTTTCAATATGACATCATTCATGTCTCTTATTTCTTGAGTACCTTCGTGTGATAATGAAAATAATGAAATTAATTCAAAGATTTTCATTGCTAAACTTTTTTAAAATTATTCGCAAACATTCGCAATTGAAAATGCGAATGCGAATGTGAAGCGAATATTTTAAATCATTGCGAATATTCTCATATGCGAATGTGAATGAGAATATTCGGTCCACCTCTAAATATATATATATATATATATATATATATATATATATATATATATATATATATATATATATATATAATATATATATATATTATATATATATATATATATATATATATATATATATTAGAGTGGACCGAATACTCTCATTCGCATATGAGAATATTCGCAATGATTTCTATATATATATATATATATATATATATATATATATATATATATATATATATATATATATATATATATATATATATATATATATATATATATATATATATATATATATATATATATATGTGATGGCATCCGCATCCGCATTCCGCATCGCGATGCGGAACATCCGCACAAAAAAAAACATCCGCATCCGCATCCGCATTTTCGAAAATTCAACATCCGCATCCACATCCGCATCCGCACTTTCGGAAATTCAACATCCGCATCCGCATCCGCATCCGCATCCGCACTTTCAAAAATTCAACATCCGCATCCATCTGCATCCGCACTTCTCCAAAATTCAACATCCGCATCCGCATCCGCATCCGCAAATTGGAAAATATGACATCCGATCCATCACTAATATATATATATATATATATATATATATATATATATATATATATATATATATATATATATATATATATATATATATATATATATATATATATATATATATATATATATATATATATATATATATATGCGAATTGTAGAATCAAGAGTGAGGGTGAAGAGAGAACTATCGGATTGGTTTAGCATAGGAGTGGGATTGAGACAGGGGTTTGTAATATCTCCATGTTATTTAATCTATTGATGAATGGTTTACTTAGAAAAATGGAGAGAGAAGGGAAGAGTATTACGTTGAGAAATATTGGAGGGTGAATGTGAAGTGAATGTTTTACTTTTTGCAGATGATGCGGCATGTGTTGGTGGCAGAATCTGGAGAAAAGATGAGAATACTTGTGAGAGAGTTTGAAGGGAAATGTGCAAACACGAGATTGAAATTCAATCCAGCGAAGAATAAAGTTATGAGGATTGGAGGTGGGGATGAGGAAATGTGGAGGGAGGAATTGGTTTGTAGAAGTGTGAGAATTTAAACTTGAGGAGGTGAATGAATTCAAATATCTAGTAATGTTGAGTGGAAGGTAAGGGTGGGACGGAAAAAGGAATAAAGAACAGAGAGGTAGAAGGAATGAAAGTATTGGGGGGGCCTAAGAAAAGTATGGAAGAAAATAAAAATTTCGAAAGAAATAAAGATTAGAATGTTTGAATGTATGTGTTCACCTTCTGTATTGTATGTGTGTGAAACATAGACGATAAGTGCTCGGTCGAGAAAAAGTTTCAATGTCTTTGAGATGAAAGATTTGAGAGCGATATATAAATTGAGAATAATTGATAGGATTAGAAATGAAAGAATAAGGGAGATGTGTAAATGGAAGAAGGGTGTAATTGATAGAGAGGAGGAGGATGTGCTAAAATGGTTTGGACATATGTGAAGAATGAAAGAGAACAGAATGGTTGGCAAGGTACGTAGATTCGATGTAGATAGGGGAAGGGTAGGGGGAGGGAAGGCCGAAGTGGAGATGGATGGATGGATGAAGTGATTTTGATGGAAGGAATTTGAGTTTAGACGAGAGTAGAAGATTTGTGGAGACCGAGATGGAGGGAGGTGGTGAAAGCGTTGAAAGGTAAGAATAGTTATGTTTGTAAGGGAATTGTGGCTGGCACCACCTCACGAAAGTGGGAAAGGTGATAGTGATATATAATTATATATATATATATATATATATATATATATATATATATATATATATATATATATATATATATATATATATATATATAATAATATATAATTATATATCATAATTAACATCCGCATCCGCATCCGCATCCTCATCAAAATTAACATCCGCATCCGCATCCTCATCAAAATAACATCCGCTCCGCA
>SEYY01023426.1:15000-17500 GCA_009176605.1 Armadillidium nasatum
TCAAGTACTCTTATTTCAATGCTCTGAAACGCCTAACCCCATCAACCCAAAAAATGTCTGACAAACGATTAAAATCAATTTCAAAAAATTTAATTTTATAACAAGAATCAAAAACCACTTTTAAAAAACTTAGTCATTAGCTACGGAGAAGAAATTAAATTTTCTAAGCATATATTACTGAGAAAAACAATGAAAATAAATTCAGTAATTAAATTAGATAAACACACACACACTCACTGACGGAAATCTAAAAAAACACTTTCAAAAAACTTGAAGTATATTTAACTTTACTACAATTCAAACCCTCGACATTTACAAAGTGACCTGACCTCTTTCTGTGACCTCAAACCCTCCGGTGTCTGTGTTTTGGTTTCCATGGTAGTTGAAATGCATTGTTTGGGTGTAGGTGTAGTGTGTGTAGGTGTGATTTATTGTGCTTCGGTATATTTTAAAGCTATATTGATTAACTTTCAGTAGTAAAAAAATTGGGCAAAGAACTTTTCCATTTAAGTTTATTTATAAAAGCAGCGGTAAATAGTTGCCAGGTAATAGAAGTAATAGTACTCGTTTTTCTCTGTCATATATATATATATATATATATATATATATATATATATATATATATATATATATATATATATATATATATATATATATATATATATATATATATATATATATATATATATACATATATATATATATATATATATATATATATATATTATATATATATATATATATATATATATATATATATATATATATATATATATATATATATATATATATATATATATATATATATATATATATATATATATATATATATAATATATATATATATATATAATATATATATATATTATATATATATATATATATATATATATATATATATATATATATATATATATATAATATATATATATATATATATATATATATATATATTATAGAAATTGATATATCAAATATCGATATATCAATGCAATTTTTTTTGACATTTATATTATTATTATTTAGCTTTCATTTCATTTATACCTATTATTATTATTACTATTATTATCATTTAGTTTTCTAGCGTACTTGGTTCGACTTATCATAACCTGAACGACCAAAGTTTGCCGTGTGTTACAAGCCTAACTGACAGATAGAACGTTGTAGTGGGATACAGGAAACTACCATATATATACTATAATATATAATATATATATATATATATAATATATATATATATATATATATTATATATATATATATATATATATATATATATATATATATATATATATATATATATTATATATATATAATATAAAAAATTTTTAAAATTAAAAAAAAAAAATTTTATATATAAGATCAGACAACTTTTTAACCTAACCATATATATATATATATATATATATATATATATATATAATATATATATATATATATATATATATATATATATATATATATATATATATATATATATATATATATATATATATATATATATATTAGGGACGGAGTGAAGTATCGGTATCGGTATCGGCATATTTTTTGTTTTTTTAGGTATCGGGTATCGGTAACGGGGAAATTTTTAGGTAGGTATCGGTAAAAATTTTGGTATCGCTCCATCCCTAATATATTCTAAAAGTTCTTAGATTTGGTATTTAATTATTCACACGGAGAGGGCTGAGCAATATCTTGTCTCCGTTAAAATATGAGGAAAGGGAGTTAAAATAGATGCCAAAACAAAACACTGACAAGCTCTTAACAGCGAGTTGCTTCACAAGAAATACAGAAACCATATTTGTATTCATAAAATGCGAAAAGTAGCATCACATATATATTCAAAACTAAAAATATAAACATTAAAGTTTCATATATTAGTCAGTTATTCAAGTACTTACTGAATATTTATCCTTTAGTCAGCTATTCACCTTGGTACTGAATATTTTTCCATTACTCAGATATTCACTTTGGTACTGAATATTTTTCTATTAGTCAACAATTTATCCACCTTGGTAAGAAACATTTATCTGTTAGTCATCTGTACACTTTGAAATTGAATATTTCTCATTAAGGTCCCTGAATACTGAATATTTTTCCTATTTCTTCAAGGTATAATAGTTACTACAAAATAAAATATTTTAGCCGAATATTTGAAAAGTCAAGACTAGTCAAGGAAGCTTTAGCAGAATAAAAAAATTTTACCTAATAACTGAAAGTTTTAGTAAAAAAAGTTTAACATTAAAAAGTCTTTAACTGAATTTGATAAACATAAAAATGAAACACTTTTTTTTTTCTCATTGTTTTTCAATTTAAACATTCGAATGTTTAAAGTCTCACACAAAACCACTTATAAACTTTTGCTGCGAGACAGTTCAAGTATTTTGAACGGCTCAAGTTTTTTCATAAGGTTTTTACGGTATGTGGCTCAAACGGTAGAGTGATTAACTCACGTGCCTGAGGGTGCTGGTTCGATCCCACTTGGGGATCCTAGGTATAT
>SEYY01023426.1:25000-27500 GCA_009176605.1 Armadillidium nasatum
TATAATATATATATATATATATATATATATATATATATATATATATATATATATATATATATATATATATATATATATATATATATATATATAAAGTTGAGATAGCTTCTTTCCTAGTGAGAACCTTAATCTAATTTGTATCTCGGTCCGTCTTCAGCACAAACTAAATTTTAAAATTTTTTATTTTAAAATACAATCAAAATATAAATTCATTAACTATCTATATATTTTTTAAAACAATAATAAGTGCATTAAAATAATAAAAAATAAAGTAAGAATATTATATTGAAATATCATAAATAAAAATAAAAAGGCTGGACTATTTTAAGAAAATGACTTTATTATTGAGGTGAAAAGGACAATAGAAGAAGCTTGATCAATTAAAGATGAACAATGAGTTTTTATATTTATATTTATATTTATATTTATATTTATATTTATATTTATATATTATCAGGAAGGGAGATACATGTTGAAGAATAAGGAAATTAAAAGAATAAAAAGGGTGGGTATCTCAATGGTCTTTTATGGCAGAGTGTACAGGAGAGCAAAGAGGAAGGTCTGTTTAAAGGAAACTCCTCTATGCTTATCAATCCTCACCCTCTTTTAATTGTATATCAGTTTGGCCTACATACGCAGCATTGCAGCTGGCACAATTAAATAAATAAATTAATGAGGATCTGATAAGCATTGGGTGAGACACCTTGTGTCTGAAGAAGCTGTAAATTGAGAGGGAGATATAATTTATAAGAATGAACTGGCATTGCTGGAATGCAGCTTCAATTATAGCAATAATATTTCTATCAATAATATAATGTAAGTGATCCTATATATGGAAGTTTTAAGTATATTTTTTGTTTGAGTACAATAATAAATAAAGGGTGGGTCTGAAGATATTAGTGGGATATTCATTAATACTTTTTCCACTTGGAACTTTGGAATATATATATATATATATATATATTTAGTGGGATATTCGTTAATACTTTTTTCCACTTGGAACTTTGGGAATATATATAATATATATATATATATATATATATATATATATATATATATATATATATATATATATATATATATATAATATATATATAGTATATATATATATATATATATATATATATATATATTAGTGAGGATCGCATTTCATATTTTCTCATTTGCGGATGCGGATACGGATGCAGATATAGAATTTTCGTCAAGTGGTGATGCGGATGTTGAATTTTCGAAAGTGCGGATGCAGAGTATAATTTTTGCAAATGCGGATGTTATCACTAATATATACTATAATGTACTAGACGATTTACTATTGTACCATCCTCAAAGCCGAAGATTTAAGAACTACTTTAAGAAAACAAGTTTCCACCCTGCCCTACCACAATCTAATGTGACCCTACTCTAAGGTGACCATATTTTTCTGACCAAAAATCGGGACGCTTCTGAATATTGCCCCGCACCCCCTCTCCCTAAATACCCTGCTCGTATGGGTTTTAAGGGATGTATAAAGAAGGGTGATTTTTAACATGAAGAAGAAATACGAATGTTGTTTTCAAAACCAAGTCATTTGGTTTATTTTGGTTAAGGACATTCTACAAATTAAAAAAAAAAAAAATACATTTTTGCTATCTAATGTAAATAAAATTTGGATTATTATCCGTTCCGATTTACCCTCTAAAAAAAAATCGGGACACGACTTAAAAAATCGGGACTGATGGTCACCTTACCCTACTCTCATTCCATTTCCCAATTTTTAAAAAATTTTGACTCCTGAAAAAAATTGTCCTAACAAATAATCGGGACAAATCGCACAAATGTTCCAAATAAATTTTTCAAAAATTTAAAAAAATTTTTATTTTTATTATTATTATTATTATTATTATTATTATTATTATTATTATTATTATTATTATTATTATTATTATTATTATTATTTTTATTATCATTATCATTATTATTATTATTATTATTATTATTATTATTATTATTATTATTATTATTATTATTATTATTATTATTTTTTTTACGAAATAAATCGGTGAAATTACTTTTTTAAATTTAACATGTATTTGGTTGGTTGCCTCTGTAACACAGAACACCTTAGCAAAATGACCTATGGTCCCTGTAGGGGCATCAAGAACCATATATATTATATATATATATATATATATATATATTATATATATTATATATAATATATAATATATATATATATATATATATATATATATATATATATATAATATATAATAATATATATAATTTGTAATGACAATAAAATATTTTAAATAATAAAAATCCCAATAATAATAATAGGAACAAAGAAACTACTACTACTACTACTTAAAATAATGATAAAAATAAAAATATTAATAATAATCATACTAATGATAATAGGAATAAAAAAACAATTCTACTACTAATAATAACATTAATAATAACATAAAAATAATGAAAATAACTATAAAAGAAACTAAAAATATAAACTATAATGATAGTA
>SEYY01023426.1:37500-39216 GCA_009176605.1 Armadillidium nasatum
TAAGTCTTAAAACAAAATAGAAAACTGCATAAAAGGGGTTACTAAAACTTTAAATTTAATACAAATACAAGTAGATAGATTTATTGATACATATGTAAATGTATAAGTAGATGCATAGCAGTAGAGCTTTTTTCTACTTGGAGATCAACAATCATCCGTAGCCCCCGACCATTGAGTAGTAGTACAATATATTTGATAATTGATATATCGCAGTAATATTTAAGATGAATACAAATTAATTGCTAAAATTTTGTAGACAAATTGTCCTGAAAGTGGTCTGAGAAGGACATGTTTGAAATGGACAAACGTCTGTGTATGTGTGTGTGTTTGTATGTGCGTGTTTTAAATCCAAGATTTCGTAGTTTAAATATTTAATTGTAATTCAAAGAATATAAAAGGTTTTAGTCTTTAGTAGGGAACTCTGATTTTATATTTAAAGATAATATAATTATTATATATATTATATATATATATATACTAATATATTATTATATATATTTATATATTATTATTATATTATATTATATATATATATATATAATTATATATATAAATACCTTTTAAAATTTTTTGTAAATTTTAACTAATAAATTATATAAAAAATATCAGCTCAATAGGGTTATACAATTTAACTTAAAAACTATTAATAAAATATATAAATATTATAATATATATATATATATATATATATATATATTTATATTTTATATACATATATATATATTTTTTTTTTTTTTTTTTTTTTTTTTTTTTTTTTTTTTTTTTTTTTTTTTTTTTTTTTTTTTTTTTTTTTTTTTTTTTTTTTTTTTTTTTTTTGTATAATAATATAATAATATATATTATATAATAATATTCCTTGTTCTGTTTTTATTAGCTGAAAATTTTATATTTTAGCTTCCATAAATAGTTTAATTGAATTAAAAAAAGGTAAAGAGAAAATCGCAAAGATGTACAGTTGCCGGCAAGTTCTATAAAACTCCTATTTTATCGGTGAATTTCTCTTATGATTACGTTTTTAATCCTATTCATTCTCTTCACCCTACAAATATTTTACTAATAATTTTTTCGTAAAAAAAATAAATATATATAAAAATAAAAAGTATTCCAAGTGACAAAAGATGACAAAAGTAGATAACAAAATATTTTCAAAGTAGAAAAGAAAGATTATTCACGAGAATGTAGCTTCACTAATTTATTTTTCTAAAGAAAACAAAAACACTTAAAATAAATACATTTTCACTTTCCTAGTCAAATTTCCCGTTTTTTTTATTTAGATAACAACCTCAGCTCTTTAGATAATTTTCTGGCAACCTTTATTCTTTCGAGAATTATTTTTGGAATTTTCTTGTTTATATTCATGATCGAAATATTAATTATATACTGGTAAATATTTTATTATAAGAATACGTAATTAAAAATCGCTATGGAATTTCAGTTTTCACAAATAAAATTTCTCCAGAAGAGTTGCCAAGAACTAATTTACATGTTTAAAAATATATTAACTTTCGTAAAAGTTTAATTGAATTAAAAAAGTTAAATAATACTAGGAGGGTAAATCGCAACGATGTACAGTATCCAGAACTTTTACATATCGCTATCCCCTTACTCCTTACTCCCTCCACATTCTTCCGCCTTATGTTCTAAGACTGTAAGAGAACAGAATCCTAAAATAACAGTGACCTAATCTATCATATATACATAGTACACACATACATA
>SEYY01023427.1:12500-27500 GCA_009176605.1 Armadillidium nasatum
TATATATATATATAGGAATCACGTTTAAAAACCGTAAATATGTCGCTATTACCTTTATTCAATAAACACAGAAATAATCTTAAAAATATGTAACGAATATGAAACGGTAAATCGTATCAAGCGTTTCGGAACTCACGTTCCCACTTTCAAGTTTTGTTTTATTCGGTTCTTGTAATTGCTGGATTATAAGAAAGGTGGAGGTCAGGATTAGAAAGTCTTATGAAGCATACATCAAAGAAAGGTTTGGGGGAAATAGATATTTTGCTGGTCAGGATTAAAACGTCTTATGAAACACACATCTTGTATTTAAATATATTAAAACTTAAATCTACAAATAATTCAAATCCACCCCCTCCCTCACCACCACCACCACCACCAAACCACCACCATTCAACCGAATTTTCTTTCACCCTACTCCCATTCCTCAGAGTTTAGAGTATAAAAATTACACATTATTTTTAAACATGCTTGCAATATGTAAACTACAAATAAACCGAATTTCTTACAGCTATTCATAACTTTGTTCTTGTGCAATGTTTTCTTCACAATGCTTTTTAATAAGGTAAACATATACAAAGTGACTAAACTGCTTAGAAATTGGCCTTTTATAGAAGTTGTAAGAATTACATAAGATTGCGTTGAAGGATATATATATATATATATATATATATATATATATATATATATATATATATATATATATATTATATATATATATATATATATATTATATATATTATATTATTTATAATTTTTTTGTTTTTATTATTTATTATTATTTATTTATTTATTAATTATTAATTATTTATTATTTATTTCTTTATTTATTATTTATTTATTTATTTATTTTGATGATCCTTATTACTCCTAACTGAAACCAACGCCTTTCCAATTTTACATTAATAGGTACTAATTGCACATTGCCGAAACCTGGAGGACGCGTCTCACATTAAGGGAAATTATATATGTTAACTAATATATCTGTGGTTACAAGGAATAAGTTGCTAAAGTATAAAATCGGAACTTTTCGAGGCAGTTATAGTAAGTTGATTTAACCGATAACACACAATATTTTACGAGATACCAAGAAACCCAGAGAGAGAGAGAGAGAGAGAGAAGTATTGCACATGCGAATATATTTAAATTTTATTTATGACCCTATATACCGTGAAAATCAACTTACTATAACTGTCCTGAAAAGTTGCGTTTTTATACTAAACAACTTATTCCCTCTGACCACAAAAATAATACTGGCATCAATTATTTGTGAATTAAATTTTATCATATATATATATATATATATATATATATATATATATATATATATATATATATATATATATATATATATATATATATATATATATATATATATATATATATATATATATATATATATATATGACTAATGTTCCTGTCACTGCCAAGGCTTTTTACATATATGATCTGCTATTGCTTTCATATGCCGATGGATTCAGAGTGAACAACAAATCACTTCAATCATAAAGTTTACCTCAGGTTGGATAGACATTCAAGGTTTAATTTTCTGCTAATAAATTTGCAGCAAACCTGTTCTATTGTTTTGGCTTCTATGGTTCTACCATCACTTTATTGCATCGTTGTAATTGTACAATTCGTCTATACTGGTCAAATTCCAAAGGTGCTACAAGTAAAATTTCTTGGTTTATCTTTTGACGTCCCCTTCATGTATTCCAATATACCACAAACTAAAAGACTGCGTGAATACCATACAACTTTTGACCTCCTGCAAATTGTCATTTTTAAAACTTTTTCAATGCTATTTGTATAGTACTAGTTCGCTCGAAGTCGGATTATAGATGTGCTGATTATGGCAAAGTTAAGCCATCTTTACTACTCATTTTATTATTCCTTCCAAAATGAAGGACTTCGGATAGTTATATTTGTCTGTCGCTCTACACCTAAAGTCCTAAATTCAGATCGAGGTAGAACGTTATACTGTTATCCAACTGTTACTTATGAGGGAATATTTAATGCTCAGCCCTTTCTCGGTTTTTTGGTTCCTCAACCATATACCCTAACTCTTATTCTGCAAGACAGAACTATCCAATAGCCATACTGGTCATTTGCAGCTATTATAAGTAACGTAACAACAAAACTGGACATGCCTTTTTCGAGGTATTCTCTACTACATGAAATGAAATCTGCGTGCCTTGATTGTTTCTGCCAAAGTCAGTTTACCTTACACTGGACCGCGTAGCCATCTTCAGCATTCAACATACTGTGTTGAAAATCTGCTTGATACATTCTACAGTTTTATAATTTTATGCACTTAAGGGTAAAAATTTATAAATGGTTTTGAATTCTGGGTTCAGACGCTGTCTTTCCAAATCTTACAATTTTCACATGCTTTTATCATATACTTCTGCTTTCAGTGTTCAGTTTATCGCTGCACTGCTGTAACTCTCCCACATCCTAGCTGTTAATGATCATGGTACTTTAATATGTACTTTATTTAATGACTTAGAAGGCTCATTAGGTCTCATCATGTGGTATCCCTTTTTCAAAACTTTCTATGACTACTAGACTCAATTATTGTTTTTTTTTTATAAAAAAGTTCACATCTCACGGGCATTGCCCTATTCGAGGAGAGGAACTTTTCTAGGTAGTATATACCTAGGATTCCCAAGAGGAATCGAACCGGCGCCCTCAAGCACGTGAGTTAATCACCCTACCGTTCGAGCCACGGTAGACGGCTATATATATATTACTATATATATACCCCATTTAAGGTTACTCATAATAAGGAAACAGACAGACTAAATCAAAGTAGGTTCCTTTTTCATCTTCAATAATTCTAACTATTTCGTAATTTTGTGCTTCGATGTGGATTTTGGTCCTGTTGGAAAACAAAGCTAACAAGTGGACCATCATTATGATAAATTTCAAAATACTAAACTATGGATTCTAAAATAGTTAATTGAATCGTGATCGAAAATGACACCTAGAGGCAGTCCTAACATTGTTACGCTTTGGTCACATATCACAGATGAATGTTTTATACTCTTTAACCAACCTCCGAGATATCAATTTTGTATTCTTTACTTGCGCCAAGGGAAAATTCAGTGTTTGCTAGATGTACAGTCGTAAACAGAAGTTCGTTCCTATTAGGCTGGAAATAAATATTTATATAAAATAGGGATCATTTCAGATTCAGCCAATCACAGTTCAATTAAGCCCCGCTCAATGTTTTTATTTTCTTTTTATTCAAAATAGAGCTTTTATGACATGATTTCCATTTTACATAAATATTTATTTCCAGCCTAATTGGAACGAACTTCTGTTGACGACTGTACCAAACGAAACAAGTTAGGCAAAAGATTTGAAAATGAATAAAACAAAATTTTTTAATTGTTATGTCAAAGAGAGATAAAAGTCTCAGGGTTAGCTTTAGGATAGAGGGAAATTTTTTGAAGCGGGTCAGCAACTTTAACTATCTGGAACGTTTGATTAACTGGAATGGAATGGGTGAGAAGTACAGATAAGTAATGGTATATGTCGTCATCATTGATCTATGGATGTAAGACATGGGATTTAAACACGGCATAATTATGAAAGTCAGTTGAAATGTAATTCTTGGGAAGATTTATGAAGGTTCATGGACCGAAAGAATGACACAAAGAGCAAATATTCCAGAAATGATACCTCTGATGTGGTTTTACTCCAATAGTTCGCCTTGAAAGGGTGGTGTCTAGGACTTTTCTACTTATCACTCATCAATTCACACGGATTCCAGTCTTTCTGATTCACGAACTTCTACTTTCTCTCCTTATACTATTCATATTACAACCTCCTTACACTTATTCTGCTTGTTAAGTTGAGAGCACTCTTCCTTCTTCTAAATTCTCTACCTCCTTTATCTTTCCCACTTTGAAACGTCGTTTATCATTTCAAGCCAACCTTTAATCAGGATTTAGAATTAGTTTTCCCAAGAGGAGATATAAAAGAAGCATATTTTTAACTTAACCATTAATGTTTATAACAAATTTTGTCTCAAAACATGATTCATAAAATTCCATTTGAAGTTCTAACAACAAAAATCCATCCCGACGTCAAACCAAATTAATCCTATATATAAAATTGATAATCAAACTTACCCTAAGAGTCAGATATATTAAACTTCAGATTTTTGAGAGTCGCATGACGGTAACAGAACAAATATTACATATGAATAAACACACATTCACACATACACACACACACACATATGTTTGTGACACACACATTTAGGCTATATATAAAAAAAGAGTTATGTAAATATTAAAAAGACAATGTCGTAATATTTATTCATGTATATAGTTTTTTAAATTGTTAATTTTTTATTTGTTTCAGTAATTACGAAGTTCTCTCTCTCATACACATACATACACACACACGCACGCACACACGCACGCACACACTCACTCTCTCTCTTTCACACACACACACACACACATACACATATATATATATATATATATATATATATATATATATATATATATATATATATATATATATATATATATATATATATATATATATATATATATATATATATATATATATATATATATATATTTATATATATATATTTATATATATAATATAGCTTGTGTGTGTGTGTTTTAAAAATAGTGGTTAATTATTATTATTATAAGAAGATGAATTATGGTTACATCTATGCAATTATACACATCTGAATTTTATTTACAATAAGCATAGCTCCGAAGCTGGTAAATATTTATGCAGGATCAAAAACTCCGGCCTCATTTTAAAATACCCTGTTTCGACTCGGACTCCGTTTTACAATACCCTGTTCCAACTCCGGCCCCATTTTTAAATACTCTGTTCTAACTCCAGCTCCACCCTAAAGAAATTTTACCCCTGACTCTACTTACATAATCTTTTTGGCCCCAGTTCCTCAACCCTGACATTGAGATTGCCTTAAATAGAAGTAAAAATTAAATTAATTTTATTAATATTTGTTTATCTTATTAAATTCCTATTCAAAACATGGAGGAAAATAGGCAACATAAATAACAATAAGATGGCTAATTAAGGAACATTTTGACTAAATAATACCTTTCAAATTTATAGTCTTAATCGTAATAGTTTTATGGCACAATCAAACATTCTTATAATAATTATCGGTCTGTTTACTGCTTAAAGAAGCCTCGTTCTCTTTCATCTTAGTTTCGAGCTGTTAAAAATCAGATTTATGTATTTTCACGGCTATACCAATCCAAGATGTCAGGGTATGTAAGACGTCCATTTCTTTCCTGGGGTAAATTTCGATAGCAAATGATTGTACAATCATTGTTTCGAAAGCTGGACAACAATGATTGATCATGCGAACTTTGAAGAAAAGTTGCAGCTTTTGGAAGTCCCAAACTTGAAAGTTATCAAGTAATATATCTTTTTTTTTCAGATTCTCTTCCATTATTTGTATACCAGAGAAAAGTATTTATTCTCCTTTTGAGACTGGAAAAGATAAAAATTTCTTGACACTATCTTTTTGAGGAACTCCTAATTCATCTTCAAAACTAGAAAGTCTGAGAAAAAACAGTAGTATTCTTATTCTTCCAATGAAGAATTCTTGTATCAAGTTGACAGTTTGTTGATTATTTAATATATTTCTAAAGAACGTTAAATCTTGTACCCATTCTTCATTTTCAAGTTGAGGATACAGTCTTCGAGATAGAAAAGTAATAATAGGTTTTAGTAGGTCCACAAACCGATCTAAGTCATTTCTGGTTGGTAGAAACCTCCCTGTCCAGTAGAAAAGTCATCACTGACTTTATTTTGCAAAATCCAATTCTTCACTAGAATTTTTGAATCGTAAATTGATCTTCTCCTGTAAGCAGAAGAAATTGACGATTACAAGAAAATTTTTCAAAATATTTTCATGCTCTGGTGATTATTTGACAGGTATCTGAATTTACTCTTTATTATTGAAATTAAACCTGTATCTGAATCAAAGTTGATGGTTATCCAGTGTAATATCAGGATTTGTTAATACTTTACGAGTGGTGAATGGTTTCTCTTAGTATTAAAGACTATCACTTCTTTTCCACTAATATCAGAGGAAGCCTGAACAAAAATTCCATCCTCCTATTTATTAGATACTTTGTAGTTTTTATATCAGATAATTCATCAAGATTCGGATCACATGGAAAGTATTTCAACATCAGCACTGATCGAAGAGATATTGTACGCCTCTCTTTACAGCCAGTCGGAAAATTAGCTTTTGTATTTAGTCGTTGTAGTTTAGATTTTAAATCTAATATTTCAAAAGCTTTTTATTTTCTTAACAAATTCATTAATCAGAGTATGGACATTTAGAAGAGCAATTTCAATGATAAATATCAAAAAATTATTCATTCTTATCGACTTCATTATAGAGTCTATCAACATATTTTAGTTGGTTTTTTAGTGATGACTTCGACATAATTACCTTATTTAATTCTAATTTTGAAAGGATAATGAAGAAAATTTTATTTTTGTGATTTGTTTTATATTGATATTGAAAGTTATTAATTTCTCGGTGATTATTTCTTTAAATGATGAATGATCTCCCTCCCACTCAGCATAAAAATTTCTCTTTTCATCGCCATTCTTTTGTTTCTTATAATTTGACTTGGCCATTCTCTGCAATCCTTAAAAATTTGAATTTTTTTTGATTTTCCAACTCAAATCTTTTATTCCGCAACCATTAAATAGTTTTAAATTATGATTATTATTGTATATTATTATTATTATTATTATTATTATTATTATTATTATTATTATTATTATTATATTGTATTATTTTTATTATTATTATTATTATATTGTATTATTTTTATTATTATTATTATATTGTATTATTTTTATTATTATTATTATTAATTATTTATTACTTAAATTAAAATAAATTATTATTAATTAAATTTTTCTTCTTAATTCTTCTTTTCCACTATTAATAAATTTATTAAGATATAAATTCTTTAAAAAAAATAAATAAATGTATATATATTAAATATACATTTTAATTGACTCTCAGTTATAGTCACTAAATAATAATTAAGCTTGAAATTTAAAATGCAAAAGGAGATTAACAAACCTATTTTCTATGAGCAGTCTACCGTGGCTCAACGGTAGTGTGATTAATTCACATACTTGAGGGCTCCGGTTCGATCTCACCTGGGAATCCTAGGTATATACTACCTATAAGAAAAGTTCTTTTCCCCAAATAGGACAATTCCCCTGAAATGTGTACTTTAAAAAAAAAAAAAAAAAAAAAAAAAAAGTCAAACAATTAGTTATATGTGATTCACAAGTTCCTGTTTGACCATTTTTGAAATATAATAATTAGTTCCTATTTAGTTAGGAACCTTTAGGTGTTTTTAGTTCACAGTAACATCATTATTTATATATATATATATATATATATATATATATATATATATATATATATATATATATATATATATATATATATATATATATATATATATATATATATATATATATATATATATATATATATATATATATATATATATCCTTCTACAGGTGAAAATTTGGTTCCAAAATCGTCGCGCAAAAGAACGAAAACAAACTAAAAAGAGAGAAGACAAGATGGAGACGCATTTGAGTTACCACAACGGTCAAGCCATCCACCCCATCAGCAGTCACCACCACCATCACCATCACCACCAACATTTATCGCATTCACTATCAGGGCCTCCTCCCGCACATATCCCTTTAACCCCTTTTATGATGGACGTTAAACCTAATTTAGGTTTAGACTGACAGTGGAAATCGGAGGACTATTGAAAATTTCAGTTCAACATAACATAAAACACGTGAAATTTGTATAAAATGAAAACTTAAAATAAAAACTTGATAATGGATGAGGATGGAACTTGAAACGTTCTATTTTACATTCCATTTTTGAATTATTTTATAAAAAAAAAAAAAAAAACATTTTCAAAGTGAAAAAGAGGATAAAAGCCATTACTCTTGCCATTATTACAAAATATATTTATTATTGTAAACTTTAATAATTTATTCATAGCAGATGTATACAAATTAATAGGCATATTGTACATTTATTAACATTTTTATGTTTTTTGTTAGTTTAACAAAAAGATGATGTGCAAGTTTTAACATTCATTACTTGCAAGTTTTGTTTACTAAATGACGAGTATTTTCTGCATTTGAAAATAAGATATACAAAATATTTGTCGAGTTGTTTGTGTGATTTGCATAAAAAAAAGAACTTCAAACTAATATCTGGAAATTTGTTTTGCTATTGAGGATAATTTTTGTTGATTAACAAAATAAATTATACCTATCTTTCCCTCTCTATCTATCTCTTTCTCTCTCCTTCTTCTTATTCTTTTTCTTTTTTTTTCTTTTCTTTTTTCTTTTTCTTTTTTCCTTTTTTCTTTCTTTTTTTTTCTTTTTTTTCTTTTTTCTTTTTTTTCTTTTTTTTTTTCTTTTTTCTTCTTATTTCTTTCAATTACAAATTGCCTCATTATCAGAGTTAATAGCTATTAGTACATTTTTCCATGTTTGAATTATTGTTACTTTTGACTGTATATGATTCCTTATTTTTATATTGTAATCACATTCAACTTAGTTTGAACGTGTTAAAAACTTGTTTTAATGTGTTTTTTAATTGTTCTTTTTTTCTTTGGATCTGGTATCCGAAATTTAATTTAAAAAAGACATTTTTTTATGTATAAGAATATAGTTATTTTTAAATTGTATTTATAATATTCTTTTAAAAATTATTTCGTTCAATGTATGTGGTTGAAATTTATGGAGAATAATTTTATAATTACAACGTTAATGTTTATGAACTTTTAAATAATTTCGATGACCTATAAAATACAGGGTGTCTCAAAAAAATGTACTCCTACTTTAACTGACTTTTACACATATATTTAACTTTGACCAAAGGAGTTTATTGACATATTTTAGTCGTCTACCGTGGCTCAAGCGGTAGAGTGATTGACTCACGTGCTTGAGGGCGCCGGTTCGATCCCACTTGGGGATCCTAAGCATATACTACCTAGATAAGTTCCTCTCCTCGAATAGGGCAATGTCCGTGAGATGTGAACAAAATTTTTTCAGGTCTAATAGGATAAATTAAAAAAAGGAAATGATTTATTGAGTAGATCAATCTTTTTCCGTAAGTCGATTGCACATTCGTGCGTGTTCACAAATGTTCAAATTGATTTTCACCATTTCCCACACAAAATTGATAATGATGACCAATGGATGCTACAACATCGCTTATATCATTTAGAAATTCGAGAAGTTGTCTTCGAATTTCATCTTTTAGCTCAACGATTGTCGCTGGCTTGAAGCATAAACCTTATCATTGAGGTTCTCACCATTGTTGTGAAGTCTGGGGAGCGTACAGGGAATTCAACAGCACTTCTTCGCCCAATACATCTTTCCGGAAGTGTTACATAGAGATAGGCCCTTACATCACGATGAAAGTGGGGAGGAACCACATCTTGATGGAAATAAAAGTCTACGTTTCCAAATGTCTCTTCAATGCGTGGGGCGACGCAACCCTACAATAAATCGAGGTAGCTCTCAGTAGTGGCAGTTTGCTAAAAAAAAAAAAAAATGGGCCTTGTATACCCAACGCTGATATTCTACACCACATTGTGACTCCTGGTAGTTTTAAATAATGTTCCATTGTAACCTATGGATTTTAACGATTCCAATAGGTACAGTTGTGTCGATTAACCGACCCATTTAACTTAAACGTTACCTCATCGCTCCAAGCAATTTTATCCGGAAATGTTGCAATTTCCGCTCTTTTGCCCAGGCACCATTCACAATATTAATCTCTCCGATCAGGATAATCTACATTAAGGGGTGAATTAATGTTGGTATGTATCTTTTCCAATGACCGCGTTTCAACATGTGATGAACGTTCGATTTTGAAATTCCTATCACGACCCGATTGTCGTTTTAATTTTCTTGGAGATCGAAAAAGGATGTCCTCCAATTGGACTCGTTAGCAGTTCCATTCATTTCAAACTTATCTCTAATGAGAGCAATGGTACGCCACGTTGGAGGATCTTTATTATATTCTTGTTTTAATCCTCTTTGCACTTCAGTGACGTTTCTATAGCCCCAGTAGCACTTTATGACAAATTTCTTTCCTCAACCGTTCCTCAAACTTTGATCGTAAGTTTGGCATTATTGAATAATATATTGATCTGTAACAAGAAAAATTTTTTTAGTGATGGGTCGATAAAGAGAGTACATTTTTTTGGGGACACGTGTATTGTTGAAGATATTGCGAATGTATCGATATAAAGATGCTTTATTTTGTGGACATAGAAAAATTATTAAACACTACTGTTAAAGTTAATAAGGTAAAACAAAATGTTTTTTTTTTTTTAACGAAAAGTATCAAGCTCCTTATAATTTTATGTTCATCATAATATCTGAGTATGGATAGTGTATATCATTTGACTATAGCAGTAAAACGCAGTGAAGTGTGATTTTTTTTAAAAGTGTTACGTACGTGCAACAGTCCAATACTGTTTAATATTTTAAGTGAAATGTCGATAATTGGGCGACATGCACAATATTTCTACGTATCTCTGAGGTTACCCAAATCAGTGTTTAGTGCTGAAATACAGTGGTGTTTTTCCTAAAAATTAAATCGACAGCTAAACTTGATGTTTAGTACAATATGACAGTAATAAATAAATATATATATATATATATATATATATATATATATATATATATATATTATATATATATATATATATATATTATATATATTATATATATATATATATATATATATATATATATATATATATATATATATATATATATATATATATATATATATATATATATATATATATTTAATGTTGCCCTAAATATTGAAATATTTAAGTAAAATATATTATTGTAAATACAAGTGATGTAAAATATTAATAATCATTGTTTTATGGAATCATTTTCATTGCAGAGAGACTAATTTTATTGTATATAAATATATATATATAATATATATATATATATATATATATATATATATATATATATATATATATATAATATATATATATATATATATATATATATATATATATATATATATATATATATACACTTGTAATTGTTATTAAAAAAATTTCTTAATAAAATTTCCGTACATTTCCTTTTAGATACCAAATCTAAGAAAGAGTCTGGGTATCCTTTTTCTGGGTAACCTTTGTCTGGATAATCTTAGTATAGGTGCCTTGAGTTCGGTGTTGTAAACGTATGAAGTTTAGCTTTTGTATTTCATGAATGTTAACAAACCAAAAATAAGAAAGAGCCTAGGTAACCTTTGTCTGGATAACCATTGTCTGGGTAACTTATGCCTGGATAACCTTTGTCTGGGTAACTTATGCCTGGATAACCTTGATCAGGATAACCTTTGTCTGGATAACTTTTGTCTGGGTAACTTATGCCTGGATAACCTTGATCAGGATAACCTTTGTCTGGGTAATTTATGCATGGGTAACCTTTATCCATCTAATAATCTTAGTCTAGGTAACATTGGCCTAGGTGCCTTGAATTCAGTGTTGTAAACGTATGTAAACCATTGGATTTCCTGAATGCATCTCACTTTAAGAAATGTCTTACTTTCTTGAAAGTTTTAAGAGGTTTGAACCATGAAATTTATCGGGACAAAAATAAAATTAATTTACTTAAATAATTGTATTTAATTTATTTTTAGAAGTTATGTTAAATGTATTTTGTTCCAAAATTTTATTTAAATTTTTTTTTTTTTTTTTAAGCGGATTACGATACATTTACGATTTTGAAAGTTCATTAGTATTTTTATTTGTTTTCAAAATTTCAAACCATAATTCTCATCAAATTTTCTTCCCTAACAACTTTTTAAAAAAATATTTCGAAATTTTTGGAGATTTGTGTCTTACGAAGAATATTTTCCTTTGTCAGTACTGATTCGCAACTAAATTTATTCATCTGCTAACCTTGAACAACATAAATTGTGCTTAGGTATCCTATAGATGCGTAGTTCTTCGGCTAAATGTGAAGCTTATTAAGAATCCGAGTATTACTGAGAATACGGATGAAGTAAATCTGTACAATGCATTTATACAATATTCAGAGTCATTACTGACTTGTATGTGGAAAATAATATTGGTCGATTATAAACAAGATTGAACCAAAGCCAATAATAGTTCATTTCACATTTGGTAATACTTTTAACGTCTAAAATTACTAACGGATAATAAATAATTAAGAAATTGCCTAAAGGAAAAGAATAAAGAAAAATAATTTGGTACACTATTTTTTTTCATCTTTGCTACAAATTCTTTATCATTTTTGTGCTGAACAAAAGTCAGAGAGAAGGGAAAGATGATCACTAGTGGAGCTCTTTATAAAAGCCATTCTGGTAATCAGAGATAACATTAGAAGAATTGAGATGTTTTCAAATCTTTGTTAAGGATAGACTCGAAAACTTTTGAGAGGACAAGAGTTAAAGAAATAGAGAGAGAGTTAGAGGGTTGAAAGGGGTTCCTCTTCTTCGATACAAGTTGAATGAGCACACGTTTTTAGTAAGAAAGAAAACTCGAAGTAGAGAGAGAGATAGACATTATTATTTGCTGGATGCAAAAAAAAAATATTATATATATATATATATATATATATATATATATATATATATATATATATATATAATATATATATATATATATATATATATATTATATATATATATATATATATATATATATATATATATATATATATATATATATATATATATACACACACTTACAAACCTCACTTGCAAGATTGAGATGCGGTCACCACCCAAACCTACAACATTACAAACACAAATTCAAAATAAACCAGGCAGCATCTCCCACCTGTACTAGATGCGGAATGGCCCCGGAGACCGTGAAACACTTTCTATTACGCTGTCCTTCAAACTCTCGCCCCAAAATCTTCTGGGGCATCACTTCTTTGAAGGATCTCTGGACGAGACCGACTGCGGCAGGAAGCTTCATTAGCGAAGTGTGGCCGCCTCAACAAGGGGTGGTCAGGGGTGAGAAGGTAAAAAAAAAAAAAGTATATATATATATATATATATATATATATATATATATATATATATATATATATATTATATATATATATATATATATATATATATATATATATATATTGAAAATTAAAATGCTTATACTGATTGGATAAAAACTATATTTAAGGAACATATATTTGTTACAATGGGATGGTTTGCTTTCAAAAATATCAACTTCTCAAAATTGGGTCCAACTAACTGTCTAGACCGTTTGAGTCTCAGGACATCCTTCTCTAGAGAGAAGAGACTTTCCACATCTGCTGAGGATGGGATTGATGTGTTACAGTTTATGAAAAGCTTGATAAAGACCTACTCTCCCATGAAGTGGGAGTCGGCCATTACTTCTTTTTCCGTTGGCATCCAACCAAATGTCGACAAGTCACTTGGCCTTCTGCTTAAGGCTGATAATTCTACAACTGATCATTCATCAATCAAAAAGGTTGTCAGGCATGGTCATGTCACTAGAGCTGAAGTTGCTCTCGACATCATAGTTTCCAAATCCACGGAGGGCACTAAATTAAAGGTGTGAGCTGCACACCTCATGTGGAGTGATAAACTGGTGTGCTCATGTTCTTCTTCAAGGAGTTCGCCGATGGTTACGAAACTAATGACGTCTTCTTCCTTCTCAGCCGCGTTCTTCTCGTCGTCACTGTTAATATAAGATAATTTGGCGAAAAGCTTCTCCTGACCCTGACCCCCATATATATATATATATATATATATATATATATATAATATATATATATATATATATATATATATAATATATATATATATATATATATATATATATATATATATATATATATATATATATATATATATCAAAAATGAGGATGCTGATCTTTTAAAATATTGCATATATCCTCGACATCATTATTAATCACTTTTCCTTAATAATAATAATAATAATAATAATAATAATAATAATAATAATAATAATAATAAGATAAGAGAATAAAAATCAATTTTCGCACGAATTTTCCGTTTTTTTTCTTAAAAATAGAAAACTATTTTCAACAAAGCAAAACAAAACTTAACTTCCTCCTTTTATTTTAATGCTAAATATAACTCTTTCGTTGCTAAATTTAGCCATTTTGACAACATAATTCTTGCTTTTACATAAATCTGAGTCATAGACTATGAGTTTGAGTATACTTCCAGCCACGTCTCTAATCTACCTGAATGAACAAAGCCTAAAGTGATTATTTAAATTATTGTGAAATTTATATATTATTTGTGGAATAACTTTATATACTTCATTCGTGAGTTTATAACTTATTTGAAATATAATTTATAGGTATAACTTTACAGAGTTTATATATTTAACTTTTACGATTAGAATATATATATATAATATATATATATATATATATATATATAATATATATATATATATATATATATATATATATATATATATATATATATATATATATATATTATATATATATATATATATATATATATTATATATATATATATATATATATTGGAACTCCAATATTCGTCATTAATCCGTTTCTGAGGGGATGACGAATATCGAAAAAGACGAATATCGAATAATTTTTTCCCATAGGAATTAACTAAAAATGGATTAATTCGTTCCCAGCCTCGAATTTTGCCTATCTATTCTTTAAAAAAAAAATTTTTCAATCTAGAATCGATCTCCGAATCATTTCAAACACTTACAATTTAACTTTTTTTTTTTTTTTTTTTACCATACCCCAGGTAGGACTTTCGTCCTGTCAGCAGATCTTCCGAGGAAGATCCTTGGGTTTCTTGGGCCCACGGCGGATACCGCTGGCTTGGCCAGGCCTATCGCGGATGCCGGAGAT
>SEYY01023427.1:32500-57500 GCA_009176605.1 Armadillidium nasatum
ATGAATATAAATAATTTTGAAAATTACAAATATTTTAACACATTTATTAGAGTAAAATTGAAAATAGAACTAAAAAAAAATTTCATTTTTCTATAATTAATAATTAGTCAATTCAAAGAGTATCTCCAAAAATATAGATATATAGTTTTTATTATGATGACGCCATTTTAGCTCGAAAACTGTGGATTTATCTTGCTTAAGGAAAAAAGTCGCTAATTATCTCTGTTTTTAGAAACTTAAAAAAGTTAGTAAATAATAAATAGTAAACTGAACGACTTTAACCTTACCTTAAATGAAAAATTAGGTCTTTATTTAGTATAGCATCGTTTACCAATATAGTATAGAATAAAATATCTTGTATCATGATTTTCCCTCTGTTGAATCCATTATTGTACTACGTTAAACAAGCCTCTAGGGGTAAGGCTTCCATAGCGTATTCATAATTTCATTCAAACCGTGTTTCTTACTCTGAATAGATATGAAAATATAAAATATATTCAGCCTAAGACCTGAGGTTATAACACAGTTTGAGTCACTTTGAGCATGCCTAATGTAAAGGTTGGCTTGGAATTTAGAAATATATTCCCATTGCATTTTCATGAAAAAACAAAGCCATGTTCCATGTCGTAATTGTATATTGATCTGCTAAACTATGAATGAATGTCGGGGCTAAAAGAAATTACACAGTTGTCAAAAGTCATGACTCATTACATGCTTAAAAGAGTATTTAAACTCCAAGTCCCAAATCAGTAATTATTAAATACTGACTTTGGTTTGGTAAAAATTGAATTCATTACCTGTGATTACCACATCTCTGTATTTTCACTATATTGAGAATATGAAAAAATTTGCTGGAATGCATTAAACATACGATATTTAAGCCCAGAAAACTATTAAAAATAGTTCATAAACATTTTTTTTTAAAAGTATAAAAAATTATTATTTTTAATTCTAATAGTAAGAGATTGTTCTTTGACTATCTTTTTTTCAAAATACTTGAATACCAGTTGCTATATTTTCTTGTATAAGACGGTTCATTATTTCAGCAATGTACAGTAATACAAGGTTGTCAGTACATGATAATGTAATGGAAGTAGTTAATACTTTATACATGTCTAAGCTTATATATATATATATATATATATATATATATATATATATATATATATATATATATATATATATATATATATATATATATATATATATATATAATATATATATATATATATATATATAGGAACCGACCGGGGTTGGGATTTGGCCGGGGCCGGGGCCGGGGTTCTGGCCGGGGTTTCCTAAAATTTGTAAAGAGGTCAAAAGCACTGAAATTTAAGGTTAAGAAAATTAGATATAAGGTTTATTTAATTGTAAGGAAGGAGTAGAATAGCCAACATTCACTTAAATTAATGATTATATGCATTTTCTCAAAAAAAAATGAAAAAATTACAGTTTTGTATAGTTAAAGTTTAAAAAAAGTACAAAAATTAAAAAAAAAAATCTTTTAATTCATAAATAGTGATTCAACAGGTTTACTTAAGTAAGACCCTAAGGTAAAGTTTGAAAAAATGTAAGATATAAAATTATCAATTTAACCTGTATTTATACATATCATTGTTATTTTATTGCTATGTATCAAACTTGTATCATTTAGCTGCATTATTTAAAAATTATTATTTTGTTTATACTTTCAGTCAATATGGCTAAAAGATCAGCTTCTGCAGTATTTGAATACTTTACAATGTTTCAGGATAGGCTCGAAATAGCTAAATGTAACATCTGCAGTCAGAAAATTAGAAGAGAACCTCCGGGTGCTACAAGTAAAAAAATTTCAACCAAATCTTTTTGGAGTATCTAAAATCAAAACACAAAGATGAACATTCACTAGCAGAAAAGCGGTCAAAAGAAACAGAAAAGAAAAAAATCTTAATTTTCTTATATTTTGTTTGAAATTTTTTTTTTATTATTTGACTGATTGAGCTGAAATTTTCAAAGTATGTGAATTTTTTCACGAAGTTCTGAGTTGATTTCGATCATTTTTTTTTTGAGTCTATAAAGGTTTGAAACTTATTTGGACCCAAAGTTGAAAAAAATGAATAACTGGATCAAACCACTGGTCCACATGAGCTGAAAATTTAGCTGAATACCTTTGCCCCAATTTCTTGCATTGGTGGGAATAGGTTTTTTGATATCATGTCTAGAAAAAAGTTATAAGCACTTGAAATTTTTTTTTTTTTTTTTTTTTTTTTTTTTTTTTTTTTTTTTTTTTTTTTTTTTTTTTTTTTTTTTTTTTTTTTTTTTTTTTTTTTAATATTGTTTAGAAAGGGCAGGGCAACAATATTTTATTTAGTGCATATTTAAATGCTCTTTGTTTGAAGCGAGATATAGCCTCTCAAACTTTGGGAATTTTTGAAATTTGGCCAAAAATGGACCTTTTTGAAGGCTATATCTCAAAACCAACGAATGTCATCGAATAAAGTACATAGAGGAATTTGTAGCCCCACCCCTCCTCTATACACACCAAAAATAGGAAATGTCATAGTTGTATTTTTTTTTAAAAAAAAATTTTGTCTGAAAAGGTGGATTTTTTTAGTTCAAAAAATTTTTTTTTCTATAGTTGGTCAGTTTTTGGCTTATAACATTTTTCCTATAACTCTCTGGAACAAAAGTGTATTAGAGACTTTTGTATTCCCATTTAATTTTGAATAAATAGTCCAATTTCAGCTCATTCTAAAAAGTGGTTTGGCACCGCCATTCAATTAAAAAAGGGCAAAATTTAAAAAAAAAAAAAAAAAAAAAAAAACAACTTTTAACCGTAATAGACTCGGAAAAACGCTAGAAATGGACTTTTCTTACCGGTAAAAAATCTATATAACTGAAAGTTTCAGCAGAATTGGCTGAAATTTGAAAAAAAAAAAAATTTAAGTATAATTTGCCATTTTAACCTCGGCCGGCAACCCCGGTTTTCCTTGATTTTTGGCCGGGGCCGGGGCCGGGGCCGGGTCAGTAAAAATGGCCGGTCGGTTTATATATATATATATATATATATATATATATATATATATATATATATATATATATATATATATATATATATATATATATATAGAGAGAGAGAGAGAGAGAGTGTCAGAATTAGCTAGATTAGGCCTATTCACTGACAGTATGTATAGATTTATCTTTCAAGTTCAGGTTAGGTTAAGTCAAACTAGTTAAATCTTGCAAATTGTTAAATCTAATAAACTATGATTTAATCTAATCTTGATTTAAAGGGTAATTACAAAACCACCAGCAGATAGGTCTAACCTGATTAATGCTGGCTCTCCATGCCTAAATTAAGGAAAAATTTAAAAATATATTGACTGATTAAGCTCTTTCCAATTTTCTTTTGATTTTCTAAATCTTTCTCTTCAACATTCATGGTTACATAGGAACATAGAAAAATAGAGACAGTTAGAAGCCACAAGGGCCTATCGAGACTGTCCCAGTCCAAACAAATAATAATAATAACAATAACAATAGTACATGCACAAAAGACTAGGTCTATCCCTTCCCTAGTTATCAGTTCATTCATGCAAAGATGATGTTGGTTGTATGTTTTTAAAACAAACTGTCTGAATATTAGTCAAAAATTGCTTGAAATGTTTTTATATGAAAAAACTGTTTTTAGTTTTATTAAGCATGGCTTGAATTTTATCCTCATTTCTGAAATATTAAATATTTTCTTTCCTAATTTATATTTGTCCCAGATTTCATATTCAAGTTAAATCTAGTTATAGTTACTAGGCCTAAATTCTCATTGACTGATTTTTTTTATTTTTTTTTTTACATGCTCAAAAACTTTTACTATATATATTCATTATTTGTTAATACTAAATCTAACAATGCTGTATTACCTGTAGATTCATGGATGACCTGATTCAAAAAGTTCTCATACATAGTATATAATTTATAAATAATGAGCTTATATGATCCATATTAGTCAAGAGACCCCACTTAAATGTCAGGAATATTAAAGTCATTATGACTGTATTTTCTTTTTATTTTGGCATGCTACCTCAATTTACTTCATTTCTACATCTAATTCCTGACACCAGGTAGGTGGTGTATTAAATGCCCCTTTTCTGTAAGACTTTTTATTCACAAGGATTTTTCAATATTATTTTAGTATTATTTATTTATTATTTATTATAGTATTTCAATATTTTTCAATATTATTATTCAATCAATATTAGTTCTAATGTCAGGGTTGGTTAAGTGTAGTTTTTACCACCTTAGTCTTCCTCTGGAAAAACCATTAGAAAAACTGAGAAAAAGGTTGTTGGTAATGCTAGGAAAAACCTCATTGATAAAATTACAGCAGCTTATCAAATTTGGCTTCTAATATTATTATAATGGGGGTATTTAGTTTACTGCTAGTCTGCTACTTTGAATTAGATAATGAATATTAGCTGATTAAGCAATAAAATTTTAATATATCAAGCTAATATTATATTTAGATAATTAAATAGTAAATTTGAAATATGACTTGACAAGTTGCCAGATTTGTACACAGGACAGACTACTTCAATGATGGTGAACCAATGACCAACGAAACGAGGAAGAAACAGGAGATTAATGTAAAAAAAAAAAAAAAAGATATTTCTTAGAAATTATATAACACTGCCAAATGTATGGCAATGTTTCCAACTCTTCCATCTGTTCCTCAGCTAGTCACACAAGGTTTTGTTCAATTTTGTGGTGATAAACTGTTATAAAAACCAATTAAAATATTGAAATATTTTATGGACCTAGAGTATGTATGCTGTCTGATTATTTTTCTCCTTGCAGTCTATCAGTTGTCATTGTTTAGTATTAATGTCTACTCATTACTTTGTGATTACGCTAATTTAGTTTGTGATAATTTTTGTGCATGTGTAAATTATAAATACGGTATATTAATATATTAGTAAGATAATTATAAATGTTAGTAAAAATATATTAAGTAAGTATATTTGTGACCCATTTATGTTTCTAAAATTTTTAGATGTACTAAAAGTGACCCATCAGCTAATTAAAGTTTGCCATCACTGGACTATACAGTAGCCTGTAGGCTATAGTTACTAGCCAGCTTAGTAGTGTTATAATTTTTTTTTTTTTTTTTTAAATCAAAATTGTCAGTATCATGTAACAATAGACTAATAGTAGTAATATTCTACTTTAGTATATTGTACTATGCTACTGTTAATCTATTGCTGCATGATATTGATAGTTTTGTTATATATATAAAAAAAAAAAAAAAAAAAAAAAAATCATTGCCTAATAAAAAAAGATACTAGGCTAGCTAGTAGCTACAGCCTACAGGTTACTGCACAGTCTGTACTGTATATCAGTCTTGTAACTTGTCGTTACAATTTTATTGTTAAATCATGTAATATTAGATTGATATAATATTAGAATTTTATTGCTTAATCAACTAATATTCATTATCAAATCTAATGTAGCAGACTAGCTGTAAATTAAACTCCCTTGGTGTAATAATAGTACCCAACTGTGATAAATAAAAGTTTGTTTAATTTTATCATGGAGGTGTTTCCCAGTTTTCCACTGTTTTTTCAAGGAAAGACTGAAAAAAAGTTTAAAAACTTTTTTTCCAACCAACCCAGTTTAATGTCATCAATCATTTGAAATACTAGAATGGATATTGCTTTTAGCATAGTGCAACACCGCCATTTCTTCCCCTTCCTTGGTGTAAGTAAAATGAATGTTTCATATTTCCGAGATGTCCTCATAAAATGCCTCATTAATCCATGTTTTAATTGTGTATAATGTATAGAATCTAGATTTTCCTCTGATATTCTGTAACTAATTAGGTCATTTTTTTTTATTTCTTTTCTGAGTATTTGTGTAGAAGCACTGGATGAATGGCTGAATTAACGTTTGTGTAAGTATTTCTTTTTTGTTTTTTCTATTGAAACCTTTAACATAGATCGAACAAAAGTAGCAGCCGTTACTCTGGTTCTGTTGTTCACTCCACATCATAGGGATGGTAAAATGAAAACTTATGTTTTTTACCTTTGTACCACTTGCAGAGTTGTTCTTTGTATTTCCTGCACATCTTATGGGGGGCCGAATTCTTGTCTTGATACCCAAGTTTTAGTTTGAAGTAGCAAAATATACTTTCTTTGTAAAATTGCTTGCGTTTCTTCATTGCCCTTTAATAGTATATTTGGCACATATAAAACAAAAGCTATCCAGAGAAATAACACAGTTTCTTAAAGATATCGCAAAAGTATAAACTTTTAACGCTGAGAGAATTTTACTGGAACACTTGAATGCTGAACTAGTAATGATGCATAAAATAAAAGGAAAAGCAAATTCTTCCAATAAGAAACCAAAACACATAAGGACATGAATATGCTGGTATTCTGCACAATTGCTATTAGTCATTATATATATATATATATATATATATATATATATATATATATATATATATATATATATATATATATATATATATATATATATATATATATATATATATATATATATATATATATATATATATATATATATATATATATATATATATATATAAATCATCATCAACAAAATGATTAATGAACAAGAATCTTAATCAAGGGTTATTTAAAAGATTTTTGTTCAATGGATGGTTACACAACTATTAAATAAAATAAACAAATTTTGCATGATAGAACTTTTTACAAATTTTTTTTTGTGTTTAGCATGCAAAAATCTATAGGAAACAATTCAAAAATCCTATGCAGGTGTTTGGTTGCAGACCTGTGATTATTCAATTAATAGCCTATACTATGCAATTTTATGGTTTACAAAACTTTTTGCCAACATTTTAAAATGGATTTTTTTTTTAAGTTGCACAGCATATAAAATATTTTTTTGTTTTCAGGTTAATGAGTACTGCAATTTTTTCAAAAGATGTGAAGTTAGGAACTGAAAAACAACTTATGGTGAGTTATTTGTATTATTTAAAGCTAGTTAATAAGTAGAGCATAATGCAATAAACTTTTACAGAATTAAGTTCTAATCATTTTATTTTAAAAAATATTGAAATTATGGACAAACTTTTTAGCTCTTTGCATTTATGTGGCTTACAATTTTTTGGTAAATATAATATATATATATATATATATATATATATATATATATATATAATATATATATATATATATTATATATATATATATATATATATATATATATATATATATAATAGAGTGATGGATTTGTCCTTTGACCTCGTTGCCCTTTGCCTGAGTTGCTGTCTGGGAGGTCCTTTGGGATTGCTGTCATGACTGTAGATCATGAGCAGTTCCAATGCAATTTTCTTTTGAACCGCAATGGCCTAGTGGTTAATGCACAAGACTTACCATCTTAAAGGTTGCTGGTTTGAGTCCAATTGCAGACATTAATTTTCTATATATATATATATATATATATATATATATATATATATATATATATATATATATATATATATATATAATATATATATATATATATATATATATATATTATTATATATAGATGGAGTAAAGTATCGGTATCAGTAAAAATTTGGTATATGAATGGATAAAGTTTCGGTATCGCTCCATCCCTTACATATATATATATATATATATATATATATATATATATATATATATATATATATATATATATATATATATATATATATATATATATATATATATATATATATATATATATATATATATATATATATATATATATATATATATATATATATATATATATATAGTGATGGGATGATTAATCATTATCGGCATTGGCATAATCAGCATATTTTTTATTAATCATCTTTGTCAATTTTCTATTAATGATTTTGACTATTAATTTGCATATATTGGTTGTTAAATGTGGGCCAAATATACCCTGCAATATGAAATTTAATTTTTTGCATTGCAATTTGAGTAAGAGCTATAAATTTAAAGTACTAGTATTTTTCATGTTTGTCCATGTTCTCACATACTAAAATTTTTAAAATCAATGTCCTGAAGATACTACTGGAAGTCCCACTCACTCTCAGCCCATATATTTGCTTATAGATATCAAAGTAGTGGACATAAGTTAATAAAATTGGCCACAAACAAACCTTGGTGTGTGAGAGTTGTGCTGACATCACAAGTGTTGGAAGTGATTACCATTAGCGTCAAGGCATACCTGCACACGCTTTTCCATATTATGGAAAGTTGCTGCCAGTCCTTTGGAAATAACCCGATCTTCAAAGAAGAACTCAATTTTGCACATCGTGAGGTTGAACATATATAAATTTGTGTGATTTCACATGATTCTACCACGCTTCACATACCAAGGTTTGTTTGTATGAAATTTTATTAATTTATGACTACTTTGATATCTATAAACTCATATGTAGGGCCGAGAGTATATTAATATATTATGAAATATATTACTGAATGTGTAGACAGGGGTGATCCAGTTCATATTATATATTTAGACTAGCAAAATTTTTGATAAGATACCCCATGTAAAGCTGATGCAAAAGTTGTCACAGTGTGGTATAGGTGGAGTGGGGCACAGTTGGATCAAAGAATGGTTGAAGAACAGATTACAGTGTGTGCTACTGAATGGAAATAAGTCATTATGGGAAACAGTAAGGAGTGGAGTCCCACAGGGTTCTGTGTTGATTATTGTTCCTCACATATATAAATGATTTAGGCAAAGGTCTTAAATGTGAGGTGTCTAAGTTTGCAGATGATACCAAAGTGGTCACCTCAGTAAGGAATAATGATGGATGTATAAAGCTTCAAGGTGATTTAGATAGACTCCTTGGATGGGCAGATAAGTGAAATGAAAGATTTAATTATGATATGAATGGGGATTGGCTTGAAACTGTGGACCAAGAAAATGATTTTGGTGTGATTATTAGCAGTAATCTGAAAGTGGGTGATCAGTGTTTGAAAGCAAGGAATAGAGCTAATAAGATGTTAGGTATAATAATTTACAATGTAGTTTGCAAGAGCAAAGAGGTTATAAGCAAGCTATATAATAGCTATGTTAGGCCAGCATTAGAGTATTGTACACAAGTTTGGGCTCCACATTTAAGAAAAGAATATAACTATGTAATGGTAAGGTATATTACATAAACTTGTTTACAGGTAATTTGAAAATTGAGATTATAGACTAGTAGAGTACTCAAGCTGGCAGGATATCTGTCTTCCCGCCTTTAGCTAAATTTATGGCCAGAGGTTAGAATACTAATAGTTATTTTTGTTAAGGATGGGTATTGTAAACTTTAAACCTCATCATACACATAACTTAAATAGCACTTTATTTTTTTCCAGAGTTGTTTTTTTAAAAGATAAATTTATTGTCCTGAGAAGGATGGCCAAGAGATTGCTAGTTCTATACTAGGTCCCAGAAATAAGTCAATAAATACAACTTCGTGCACAAAGGTTAGTTTATGTAGTTTGAATAGATTAGTTTATATATATATATATATATATATATATATATATATATATATATATATATATATATATATATATATATATATATATATATATATATATATATATATATATATATATATATATATATATATACTATTTTTCAAATGAGTTATATTCACTCGGTTTATATCTATTATTTAATATTCGAACCCTAGGTTGACCAATGCAAATTGAGAGATAACACTTTATTTATCAACACCAAATCATGCAAATATGCAAAAAATATACAAAATTAAAAATAATTCGAGAAACAAGCTTTCGCTCCTCCTTGGAGCCTCTTTCAGGTATGACTGAAGCAACGATCTTCTTTTCGTAATTCCAGGATTTTTATGGTGGTAGTTGGTTGTTGCTTAACCTATTAAAGAATGGTGAGCAGGAGCATGATAGAATTTTGTAGTTGATCAATCTTGTAGTCTCCTTCACTTTGGTTATAATTTGGTAAATTTTTTTAATACAGAAGGCTTCAGTTATTTTTCTTTTATTATAGTTGTTTATATGTGTGATGGTACAACTATCATTTAGATTAATAATATGGTTATTCTCTTGTCTATGTATGGTAAGGGCTGAGTTTTGGTTGTCTGTGTGGAGGTCATATTTATGCTGGTATAATCGTCTATTGTAATCAGTGGTTTCACCTATATATTTTAGATTACAACCCAAACATGGTATACTATAGATACACGGTGGGTTTGGGTTTGGGGCTTTTGGTGGTTTAAATACTTTTTTTTAATATAATATTGTTGGATGGGACTAAGGATATATTTTTTGGTATTACTTTTTTTAATGGTTTTATGTTTATGTGTGGAATCGGTAAAAAGTTTTTATCTGTTGTGTGTTCATTTATTTTTATGGAATAGAATTTGGTTTTTGCTTTTCTAAATGATTTGTTGATTATGTGTATGGGGTATTGTAATTTTATAAAAGTGTTCTTCAGGAGGTCGGTTTCGGTTTTTAAAAAGGCAGGAGAGCAGATCTTTAAAGCGCGAAGATACAGTGAAGAGAGAGTGGCGATTTTAGTGTTAGTTGTGTGTGCGGAGAACCAATGGATATAGTTTGGTGACGAAGTTGGCTTTCTGAATACGGTATAAGAGAGTTTTGTGGAGTGGTCCCACATAGTAAGTGTGTCTAAAAAAGGCAAAGAATTTGTTCTGGGAGGTGGGGTTTCCAAAGTAAATTGAATATTAGGATGAATGTTATTTATATGGTTGAGGATGTGTGTGGGGTCAGATGAATTGGGGATAGCCACAAAGACATCGTCAACATAGCGTAGCCAGGTGCAATCTGTGAGAAGGGGATGGGGGAGGATGAAATAAAATTCTATTAGTTCCATATATAGGTTGCTGAGTATTGGTGACAACGGAGAGCCCATACTCAATCCTTCTTTTTGTTTATAGAAGGTGTGATGAAATTGAAAAAAGTTATGTTGAAGAATGAGCAGGATGAGTTGTTTTAATAATGTAAATGGATATTGTAGATTGATGTTATTATCTGTTATATAAGTTGTTAGAAGTTGTAGTAATTGTGGTACTGGAACCGATGTAAACAGGGAGATGACGTCGTAACTAATAAATTTATGTGTTTTAGTATTAAGGAAGGAGGTTTTGTTTATGAAATCTTCTGTTTTTGAGATGTGATGGGGATATATAAATTAAACTTCACATTTCTAAAACCTGTTGCACTGAGAGGAGTGAAAAGGGAAGAACGGGGCTAGTTAGTGTTGGTATTTGGTAGTCCAAGCTCAACCGTCATCAGCCTAACATGGTTTGGTCAGGTATATGAACAACACCGGTCGTCCAATCAGGCGTCCCCTTTTACGCCCCCTCAAAAGGATGACTGCGAAGGTCGTATGATTGGGTTGTTATCTATGAATGATACGTGGCCCAATAAAACCTTGCTGCCTCGCTACCGTTCCCGTTCGCACCCTTATACGTAATTAACATTTCAGCCTGTTGACGATATGGATAATGCATAATTGTCAATGATTCAATACCGGTATTCTGTAACGCGTACACCCTGTGTTTGTTTTTTTTTTGTTTTTTCATTATTGTTGGAGGTGATACATCAGTGTTCGTAGTTATTAAACGTTCTACAGTTCTGCCCAAAAAAAGTTTTATTATAATTTTACAGCAGTTATTAAGCGGCCATCGAGGCTACACATCATCCCATCCACCAATTTCTACATACCATGTATACCTGAACGGGTGATTATCAGTGTTTTCTCCTTAGCAGTGCATTTCCCGACCTAGGTTCATTAAACATGATTTATCCAGCACAGCATGTTTAATAATAAGATCTTAGGGTTTGTCGGTATAATCAGTATCCACCCTGTGTATATATACCCACTCGATCTTGAGGAAAGTGACTTTTATTCTTACTCAATAATAATAATAATAAAATTAAAAATTTGACAAAGTTCAGTGAAGGAGCAGCCATCTTTCTACTGAAATTACCAGTTTTCTTTTATGCAAGATTTTGGTATCGGTCGTTTTTTACCAATACCGAGATACTTATAAAACTTTCACATACCGATACCACAAAATTTGCCGATACTTCACCCCATTCATATTATATATATATATATATATATATATATATATATATATATATATATATATATATATATATATATATATATATATATATATATATATATATATATATATATATATATATATATATATATATATATATATATATATATATATATATATATATATATATATATATATACTCTACAGGTTCATTTCTGGGACAACTGTGACTCTAAGTTGTTGAATTGAATATAATCTTCAAGCTTATTACAACGCAGATTTATAAATTTTTTTTTTTTTTTAAATTAAATTTTAATATACCGTTAATAATAATAATAATAATAATAATAATTGCTATTAATTTTGATTTGAAGAGTCATAGATATTTTTCAAAGTTATATAGTTTTGATTATCTTTTTAAAAGGGGAAGAGTCAAATAGATGTTCTAAGAAGCCCAAAGCAGATTTCAAGTTACCAGGTATGAGACAAGATTTTGTAATTTGAATTATGATATCATGTAATTGATAATTTCTCTTTATATATATATATATATATATATATATATATATATATATATATATATATATATATATATATATATATATATATATATATATATATATATATATATATATATATATATATATATATATATATATATATATAAATTGTTCTGAAAATCCTAGAAAGAGGTCATTGATATGTTGTCGCTTCGAAATTTGAATTTAATTGATTATATTCTGTGAGAATATCAGTTATAGTGGAACTTAGCGATGTATGTCAGATCCGCGCCTTTGAAATGCCCAAAATATGATAATTTACTGTACTGTATTCTTTCTTTGACGTTGTTTACTGTTATTAACATTTTTAGTATTAAAAATATATTGTTTAATAATGAGAACACCTTTATTATAAAGGTTAATTTTATTTGTGTTGTGTTCACGAAGTTTATTTTTTTAAAGTTTGTTTTCTTTTTGTTAATACTTTCCTTCAAGTTTTATATCATTTTATTTCACGTGATTTTCAATTTACTGTGGTTAGTCTGAGCAGTCGGTAAAATTGGTGACTTACCATAATTCCCAAGCATACAAGTCGTTGACGCCCGTCTTGTTGTGCATCTGTAGTAAGGGTGATAAAATTATTTATTGTTTCTAGACCATCTGTTTCCAAGTTGACATTTCTTCTTTGACAAATTTGTGGCCAAGCTGTACAGAACTACTCGAGTAAATGTAACAACAGAGCTCGGGTGAACACCTTAAAGATTATATTTATATAAAAATTGTCTGCGGAGGACTTCCCAAATCCAACTTCCATCGATGAGCTGCAATTGCAAAAGTTTTTTAACAGAAATCAACCATAAATTGCTAAGAAAAGAGCGTGTCGAAACTTAAATCATAACTGATAATCATAACTAATGATCTGTGAAGTTTCAGTTATTTCTATTAACTTGGGCTTGCTAATGAATTGCTTTTTTAGTAAACTAGCTGAAGAATGCCTGTTTTTCAGTAAAAATCATTCTAACCCATTTACAATCTAAAAACGGATATTATAATTGCTTTGAAGATGGAATGAAACTTTATTTATCTTTCTAAAAATCGAATCCAAAAATTAGGTGTAACATGTTTCTTTAATTTCTGCCAAATTTACCTCTCCTTATTTTTTTCAAAAAATATAATATTTTACTCATTCTTTTTTAAGAAAATATTATTTTATCAAATATTCTTACAAGTCTGACTAAACTGTTTCCTTTTTAAAAATCTTCTTACGTGAAATAAGTTGAATGACCTATTCTTCATTATCACTAAATAATTTCTGAAAACTTTTTTCATATTTTCTCGGCCTAAATTTAATTGATTATTTTTATAACTTACCAGTAATTCGTGAAACATATGAACTAATAGTTTTATCAACGAAATGATTGCGTATGACACAATTCACTGGAGAGTCGAAGGACGAAAAATTTTTAAGTTCAATAATTCTCTCTTATTTTTTCACCTTAAATAGATATTCAAAATGTATTTGTTTTTCATCAAACCAGATCTCAGCCTCGGATATTAATGACCAAGTTGTGTCTATTTCCAAAGATTTTACTAACGTTTCACAGTTTGCAGTCTTTATCTATAAACTGAAAATATGCCAAAAAAAATTTAGTTTTACTATTATCAATTGCTTTAGCTTGAATTGAGAGTCCCCTAATTGTCATGTTTCCAGTTAGCTGTGTTTCTACAATGGGAAATCTCGGAATAAAATTATTTAATAGTAATGCTTTTAAAACTCTGTATGAATCTTGATGCTACAGTTTTCATAAGAATTTCAATTGTAGGCCGTAAAATAATTTTATCAACTGTATACGTATTTACTGTTTTGTGCAGTTTCGCAAGTCACAGTAACGAATTGCTTGCTTGTTCACTTTTATTAAACAAAGAGGAACTGTTTTTGTTTCTCTATTTTTTTGTTTTTTTGTTTTTGTTTAACTGTTTGTTTATATATTTAATTGTTAAAACAAATGGAGAAATTTGTATTTGATTGAGAATTATATATATATATATATATATATATATATATATATATATATATATATATATATATATATATATATATATATATATATATATATATATATATATATATATATATATATATGTAATTCTTTCTTTCAGAGTTGATAATGCAACATCGTAGACTACCCGCTTTTCTCAAGCGGAAGATTACTCAAAATTTATTTTTTATTACATGTTGTGGATTAAGTTTTCTTCTTGGCAATTTTATGGCCGCAATTTCTTTAGATCCAACCAACTGCAGCATTAAAACATGCGCAGAAAAAATTAAACAGACAGATATTGATGATCAGTTAATCCAACAGTGGGAGAAGTCGCCTGATAGAGCAACTAAGACCGTTTTTCTTGTTATTCTTATTGTGAGTAGCCCAACTAATCAGGAACAGAGAGACGTTATTAGAGAAACTTGGTTAAGTGACGAGTTGGTAGATACTGTACATTTTTTTGCCATTGGAACTCATAAACTTTCGGAAGATGTAAATGTAACAATCCAGTCAGAACAGAAGAAATTCAAAGATTTACTGCTATTAAATAATCTTGAAGATTCGTATCACGCTCTTCCCCGAAAGCTTTTGGCATCGTTTATTTACGTTCATTTTAATGTGAAATATCGTTTCCTCCTTAAAGTTGATGACGATAGCTATGTTAATCTGCCTAAATTACATCAAACAATGAAATCGATTCCTTATAAACAGAGGCTTTATTGGGGTTTCTTTGATGGTAGAGCTACACCACTAAGGAGAGGGCAGTGGAAGGAAAGCGATTGGATTCTTTGCGATCGATATATTCCATATGCCTTGGGAGGTGGCTATATTCTATCTGACGACTTGGTTTCCTTCATTGCTCTGAATTACAAGTTCTTAAAAATTTATAAAAATGAGGATGTAAGCG
Source organism: Armadillidium nasatum (assembly GCA_009176605.1). NCBI lineage: Eukaryota > Metazoa > Arthropoda > Malacostraca > Isopoda > Armadillidiidae > Armadillidium > Armadillidium nasatum. Next base: position 47,996 of record SEYY01023427.1, read on the forward strand.
TTGGTACCTGGTTGGCTCCTGTAGATGTTCATCGCTACCATGACCCAAGATTTGACACGGAGTACAAATCAAGAGGGTGCAAAAATGAGTACATAGTAACACACAAGCAAAATATCATTCACATGAGGGAAAAATTTAATTCTTTAAGAACTTCTGGGTTGCTATGCAAAAAAGAGTTTACAATTAGAAAGTCTTATCAGTACAATTGGAATGTACCTCCATCTATGTGCTGTTATCGGAATAATTCCTCTATTCCCTAAAATCTTTCATGAATCAATATATATATATATATATATATATATATATATATATATATATATATATATATATATATATATATATATATATATATATATATATATATATATATATATATATATATATATATATATATATATATATATATATATATATATTATATCAGAGGTATGTAAGTCATATCTTAAGAGTTCATATTTTGGATAAAAATATGAAACTTCGTCATGTGATTATTAAATCTCGCTGACCATTTTAATGATTGTTTTTTTGCAATTATATTAGCAAGTCTACAGCAAAAAAACAGGAAATATTCATCTTCAAAAAGTCCAAAATACAACTCTTAAATTTGGTAGTAAAAGCGTGAAGCATTATATATATATATATATATATATATATATATATATATATATATATATATATATATATATATATATATATATATATATATATATATATATATATATATATATATATATATATATATATATATATATATATATATATATATATCATGCTATATTTAAATGTAAAAACATTAAAACTACTAAAAATATAAAAGTGGACAACGTTTCAACCCAAAAATGCAGAGTCCTTATTCAGGTCCCGACATTCCAGTACAGTGTGACAGACGAGAATATATATATATATATATATATATATATATATATATATATATATATATATATATATATATATATATATATATATTATATATATATATATATATATATATATATATATATATATATATATATATATATATATATATATATATATATATATATATAATATATATATATATATATATTATATATATAATAATAAAAAAAAAAAAAACGTTTTTTTTTTTTTTTTTTTTAAATAAAAATAAAAAACCAACGGTTTTTTTAAAACAATAAAGCCATGTTTTTTTTTGTTTGTTATTTTTTTTTTTTTTAACTTTGAATGTGATATTTTAGTAGTTTCTTTTTTTATATAGTATTTACATCATTTATATTAATGTTTTCATAACTTTCTGTGATGAAATATTTATATTATGCATTCATAAAACAAATATTCAGTTTTAATTGATGAGCCATTCTTGCACCTTTTCTAAAATAAATACAAATTAAAATATATATATATATATATATATATATATATATATATATATATATATATATATATATATATATATATATATATATATATATATATATATATATATATATATATATATATATATATATATATATATATATATATATATATATATATATATATATATATATATATAGCGCTCAGCTATATCTATATCTATAGATATATCTATAGTTCTCACTTGTATTCTGTTTAAGGTTTTTGAAACTCCTTTTCAACTTTCGTTTCTTGGATCATCTGGAATCCCATTCCCTTCTTTCTGATTATCAGCATGGCTTTCGGCGTTCGAGGTCTACTGGTGATATTCTTTCCTTTCTCACAGATTTATAGTCTTCTCTAAGGGACCATGGAGAGACTTGTATGGTGGCGCTTGACATATCTAAGACATTTGACAGGGTATGGCATGATTCACTGCTTTCCAAGCTTCCCTTTGGGTTTCCTCTTTCTCTTTGCTTACTTATGTCTAGCTTCCTTTCTAATCGTTCCATTTCAACTGTTGTCGATGTGGAAAATTTTTCTTCATTTACTGTCAATAGTGGTGTTCATCAGGGTTCTGTCTTGTCTCCTACTCTATTCTTACTTTTCATTAATTATCTTCTCAGCAGCTCATCTAACCCTATCCTTTCATATGCCGATGACTTGACCCTCCATTCTTCTACTCATTTCAAATCTACCCCCTCTTTTGCTTCTAGAGTTGCCTCTCGTCTTCATCTTTCCGATTCTATTCTTGCTGATCTGAATAGACTTTCCCAGTGGAGTCGTCTCAATCTTGTGAAATTCAACTCTTTTTAAAAACTCAACTTCTTGAAATCTTCTTCTTAAAGACACCTCCTAACTTTTATTCTTTTTTCGATGGTTCTTCCGTCTCTCCTGTTGACAATAAAAACATCCTTGGCCTTTACATAAACAAAAAAGATCTTGGAAAACTCCCATCACAATGGTTACTAGGGCTGCTTCAAAGAGGCTGGGAGTTCTGTTAAGGCTGCGAGAATTTTTTTCTTCTTCGCAGTTACTCCAATTATTCCAGGGCCTCATCCGCCCTTGTATGGAGTACTGCTCTCATATCTGGGATGGCTCAGGTTTCACCCTTCTTTTGGATAAGGTTGAGTCAAATTATAAATTGTTCCACTCTTTCTAATTCACTTGATCATTTATCTTTGCGACATGACATAGGCGCCTTGTCTCTTTTTCTAGATCTACTCTAAAGGCAAATGCTGGAGGGAACTGTCCAGTCGTATACCTCCGCCTTTACGACGACCTCGTAACACAAGGGGTGCATTGTCTGCACAAAAATTTTGTGTGGATATGGACAACTTCAGGCTTGTCCGCTGTGATGCTTCCTCCTTTCCAGCCACCACTGTTTTGTGGAATCTCGCCCATCTTCTGTGTTTTCTGCCGAATTCAATCTCAGTTACTTTAAAGCCCACGTGTGTTGTATTACGAAATTTGCGTTAGGTTGGACTTGTAGGGTTGTACTTATTCACATATTGATTCGACAGTTCGGGAGCAGGTCAAAGACACGCATTTTCATTCCTTCCCACACAAGTAATACTCATTGACCACTCATAATTAACACGTGTAAGCACACACAGAAAGCCACATGAACGTCACGTGCACATTTTGACATACTCTCTCTATATATATATATATATATATATATATATATATATATATATATATATATATTATATATATATAATATATATATATATATATATATATATATATATATATATATATATATATATATATATATGTGTTGTATAGATATAGGTAAACTGTGCCAATATATTAATTTTTCAATATTTAAAAACTGTCCAGATTATTTTTTAAATGTTGAATTTTTTTAAGCTTTTACTAGTCAAAACTGTAAACCGTCGGATATGTATATATTTATTTATGGCTGTAACATATTTAATGTATAATTTGAATTGTTAGTCTAATTTTGTAACTGCAGGAAACACGAGTATATATATATATGTTTCATCAATTCCTTTTCATATAAAATAAAAAAATTTCTGATTCTGTGGAAATTTCGAGAGAATATTTGTAACAGATAGCTAGATATTTTCTGTAAAATGAAATTTATTTTAAGTTTGTTTTCAGTTATTTAGAAAACTTTCAGTATCATATGTTTGAATATGGTGTATTGCATCACAATAACAAAAACATTTAACCTATGGTTGGCCATCTCCGCCGTACAGTGATGCAGTGTCTAGTCTTTCATTTATTATTAAGTTAAATTCTAAATAATTGAAGCATGTTGCTTTAATGGTGTAGTTCATGTAAAATATTTTTGTCATGTCATGTTAAGTAGAAGTCATAATTTCTATACAAAATTTGAACAAAATTGTTTTATTGGTTTATCACAAATTTTATTTATTGAAATTTTAAGTTTAAATTGTTATTGTTTCTTCTACATCAGATTCTTTCATTGTGTATTTAAGGCCACAAATAGATTTATTTCGTTAATATTTTTTTTTCAGTTTGGAACACAGCTCAGTCAACATTTTGTTGACTTTGTCCTTGTCAAACAAATATTCATTTTGAGTGTTTTGTACAATTTGAATAGTTAATGTACAGTCGTCAACAGAAGTTTGTTCCTATTAGGCTGGAAATAAATATTTATATAAAATGGAAATCATTTCATAAAAGCTCTATTTTGAATAAAAAGAAAATTAAAACATTGAGCGAGGCTTAATTGAACTGTGATTGGCTGAACTTGAAATGATCTCCATTTTATATAAATATTTATTTCCAGCCTAATAGGAACGAACTTCTGTTGACGACTGTACCTTCCAAATGTTAAGGTAACTGAGTGAAATAAAATGGATACATTGTTCTAGACCCTTAGAAAACGAATTTCTTTGAAAAGTTTAGTATGATTATTTGGGTTACTCAAGTCACGATACCTTCATACTCGAAATTTATCAGAAAGCGTTTCAGATTTAAAACTTTGCATAAAACGATAAATCTTCAAAAATTATTGTATTGAGAGAAAAACTTTTATAAAAAAAATATAAATTTATTACTACTAAAATATAAAGCTCCAGAATTTGAATAGTCCTTATTCTTAACAATTTTCAATATAACTTTTATGTACCAAAATTTGTTCACAAACTAATACTTAACAAAACAATTTTTAATTCGTTTACAAATTATGATCTTTAAATACGGATTCTTTTAAAAAGAAGGAATGTAAAAATCAAACTTTTTGCGTCCAACTTCATAAAGACTAAAATCTTTGGAAATATCTGATCTATTCTCTCTGCATTATTTCTTTTTCCTTTCAGTCGAACACTTCGGGCAGTACCATCGTCCTTTTGGTTTAGTCGTTAATCCAACACAAGCAAAATGGAACCATTCAATAGGACACTGAAATAAAAAACATTTCGTCAAATTCAAATCTAGAAATCATTTAGAAAGTCAGAAAAAAGTATAAAAATTTATTTTATAATAGGAACTTACGTCAGTTTTGTCGCATGCAATCATCTCTCCATAGGAAACTTGATGGCAAAGACAATAGGTTGGTTCATTTGGATCAACAGGCATGTCCAGCACATCAGATGGATGGGCCATGGTCAAACCAGGCAATACAGATGCAATTGCCGACTCTGTTTCTGCTTTCTTTCGTTTACGTTTTTTGGTTGGAGTTTCTTCATCATCCGACTGACCTTTTTTCTTGGTGGTGCCTTTTTCGGGAACCTTTTTCTTCCTCTCTGTAATTACAGGAATCGATTAAAATTTGAAAATTTTCAGTGCTCAAAGTATCAATATTTTTTTTTTCATTTTTAGAGAGCCCACACAGGAATCTCCAATGGACCTTATTAATTTAATTATTTTTTTAAATTTCATCAAGAAAAAAAATATCCCTGCAATAAAATTTCAACTCCTAAAAAACATAAATTTACTTACTTTTCATTTTCGATGTTTCCTCCTCTTTTTTATTTGTGTTTAGAGCCTTCTCCTTAATCTCTGCTTCAAATTTTGCTAGGTCTGAGTCCAGCCTTCTAATATGTTTATCAACCTGTAAGTAAAATGTGAGAGTAGTATTAGTAAATAAAATATGAAATTTTAAGGTCCTGAAAAATAAACCAAAGTATGTACAGTCGTCAACAGAAGTTCGTTCCTATTAAGCTGGAAATAAATATTTATATAAAATGGGGATCATTTCAGGTTCAGCCAATCACAGTTCAATTAAGCCCCGCTCAATGTTTTTATTTTCTTTTTATTCGAAAGAGCTTTTATGAAATAATTTCCATTTTATATAAATATTTATTTCCAGCCTAATAGGAACGAACTTCTGTTGACGACTGTACAATATATATATATATATATATATATATATATATATATATATTATATATATATATATATATATATATATATATATATATATATATATATTATATATATATATATATATATATATATATAAGACATTTAAAATTATGTAAAGTGGCAAACTTTTACTCTTTTGTTTTGAAGACCCTGAAAACTAGTTATAGTACCACTTATTTCCAACAAATGAAGCATTCTAATCTACTAAACGATTTAAATTCTTCCTATTTATTCCCCGTGAACAAAACTGTTTAATACTTTTATTTCGTTATATTTATACTTTTAAAAATAAAGTAACAATTCTAAATATTACAAAAAGTCACAATATCCAGATATGTGCATCATGGTGAAAGTAAACTATTAAATGAACCAATATGCCTACAAAGAACGGTTATGGTGAAGTTTAGCAAAAAACATTCCATTCAGATAAGGAAGGAGGAAATCCTGCAAAAATAAAATTAAATACAAAAAAAAAAAAAAATAATACTGTTAACTTAACAATAATTGCACGAACAGAAACAGTTTGTTGAAATGTTTCTAAAAATTAAGAAAATAAAAATACTAAAAAGTTATAATCAATGCTTCTTATAGTATTAGGTTAGACACCCAGTAAGACATGGACAATACAGTAAAGCACAACATAAGTTTTTCTATTTAGTGCTAACAAATTGAGAGGCAGGGCAGAACTGAGAGGCAAGGCAGAATCTCGCAAAGAACATGCATCACTCAGTGTTCGCAACAGGTTGTTGCGTAATCTCGTGTGTTGAGAATCTGTGTGAACAATATGCAAAGACAACGAATCATTTATTCCGAGCAAGTCACTATGTCGTCTCCTTCATGTACTGTTAACACTAATAAGCTGATAAACTTTCTTAATCGAATTTTATTTAACCAAAAAAAGCAATATACAAATCTATAGTTTGAAAATTTAAAAGTTGAAGTAAAAAAAAAAAATTTTTTTTTTTAAATATTCACTTTTACTTCTTAACTCGCCAAGTATTATGCTTTTTCCGTACCCACATCATAATCTGATTATTAAATAAAATAAATGAGTTAAGTCATATTTCTAAAATGAATTGGCGTTTCTAACAAAACGGAAACAAAACTCTCAATCTCTCAGTGCACAATCATTCTGTGACGTGAAGTAGTTTTTTTTAAAGCGTTGTGATGCCCTGCGTCACAATATACGCATACTCTCTTGCACACAAATATTCAAGCATTTACAACAGTTTTTGTTTTTTAAAAAGAATATTGTTGAAGGGATATTTTTTGAACGCTGAAGACTTTTTTACCGCAATATTTTTGATGTAAATACTAAATGGAAATACTTTTTCTACAGCAGCTCATTTTGCTCTAGGTGTATTTCCGACACTTTAAGCTGGATATTGTTGAAGGGATAAAAATTTTCAATAACTAAATGGAAATGCACCAATGTCCATCATTCACCTACTTCTGCATGTTTAGGTGATAGTTCCATACCTGTTATTATCTCCTTATCTAGTTCCTGCTTTGTTAACTCTTACACATTTTCCATGGGATTCGTATCAGGGAAATTTCTAGGCCAAGGCAAGAGAGGGGGCATTGTTTATATTTGAAATTTTTTTTACCGATTTTGCTGTGCGGCAGGGTGCACTGTCTTGCACAAATACAAACGATTCGTCATTTAGAATTTATTATCTTACCTGAAGAAAAAGTCTCTATTTTTCAGTACCTCTTTATATTGATCTTGAGGCATTGTGCCTTTAACCACATACAAACGAACAGTACCTTTACTACTCATGAAAGACCAAATCACAGCCTTGGTGGGACGATTCAGTTTGTTACGATACAATCTGAATGATATTTCCCTACTGGCCATAATTTCAAATGGGCTTTCTTCTCTAAAACATGCATGAAAAACGAAGAAAAAGTTTTGAATTATGACACTTAGAATTAAGTTTTAACAAAAAAAAACTGCACAATAGCTATCTATTGAGTTAAATGACGGTACACACTGCCACACAACAAAATCAGAAAAAGATTTTCAAATATAAACAATGTCCGTCACTTGCTATGGACTGAAAATTCCTCTGATATGGATCCATTGAAAAAAATGTGGGAGTTGATATAAAAGGAAGTGGCAAAGGAGATGATTACCACAAAAACAAGGATCATTGAGAAGAAAATTGAGGTGTGAAACCATCCCTTTAACATGCAGGAAAAGTTACAGTTATGCAATGAGAAGATGCCATAAAAAATCGAGACTTTAGTTGCTGTCAAATGGGGAATAACAAAATATTTGATAAAAAGCCAATTACTTTGAAAAGCTAAAACACAATGAATATTGCATAAAAAGAATATTAGAAATATTATTATTACATATAAAAATGCATACAAAAATGGATATTCAAGCCGATTTTTAAAAATCAAAAATAATAAATAAATTATAATATATATATTATATATATATATATATATATATATATATATATATATATATATATATATATATATATATATATATATATATATATATATATATATATATATATATATATATATATATATATATATATATATATATATATATACCAGCTCGTATGTCTGAATGGCCAGGTGAACTTTATCATCACTATATTCCTTTGCCCTGTTAAACATTTTGTGAATGTTACCAGTCTTCTCAGATCGCTTCTCTGGAGTCAGATCTTTAATAGTTTTTAAATAGTCATCTGATATCTATGGCATTTGGAATATATATATATATATATATATATATATATATATATATATATATATATATATATATATATATATATATATATATATATATATATATATATATATATATATATATATATATATATATATTATATATATTTATATATTAATAAGGTATCGTATCGGTATATTTTCAGGTATCGGTAAAAATTTTGGCATCGCTCCATCCATATATATATATATATTATATATATATAATATATATATAGCATTCTCCAAAATTCGACATCCGCATCCGCAAATTAGAAAATATGACATCCGATCCATCACTAATATATATATATATATATATATATATATATATATATATATATATATATATATATATATATATATATATATATATATATATATATATATATATATATATATATTATATATATATATATATATATATATATATGCGAATTGTAGATCAAGAGTGAGGGTGAAGAGAGAACTATCGGATTGGTTTAGCATAGGAGTGGGATTGAGACAGGGGTGTTGTAATATCTCCATGTTATTTAATCTATTGATGAATGGTTTACTTAGAAAAATGGAGAGAGAAGGGAAGAGTATTACGTTGAGAAATATGGAGGGTGAATGTGAAGTGAATGTTTTACTTTTTGCAGATGATGCGGCATGTGTTGGTGGCAGAATCTGGAGAAAAGATGAGAATACTTGTGAGAGAGTTTGAAGGGAAATGTGCAAACACGAGATTGAAATTCAATCCAGCGAAGAATAAAGTTATGAGGATTGGAGGTGGGGATGAGGAAATGTGGAGGGAGGAATTGGTTTGTAGAAGTGTGAGAATGGAAACTTGAGGAGGTGAATGAATTCAAATATCTAGTAATGTTGGGTGGAAGGTAAGGGTGGGACGGAAAAAGAAATAAAGAACAGAGTGGTAGAAGGAATGAAAGTTTGGGGGGCCTAAGAAAAGTATGGAAGAAAGGAAAAATTTCGAAAGAAATAAAGATAAGAATGTTTGAATGTATGTGTTCACCTTCTGTATTGTATGGGTGTGAAACAT
>SEYY01023427.1:60000-62500 GCA_009176605.1 Armadillidium nasatum
AATAATAATAATAATAATAGAGTAAATTGAAATAAAATGCACTATTAAAAAGATATGTGGGAATAGCTGTCTAGAAAAGCTTATTTTCCCAAGGTCTTTTTAAATACTGAAATGACAATGAGCTTATATTTGATTCAATGTATCAGTATCACCGTCAATAGAAATCAAACACTGGATGTTCATACAAAATCACCAGCTTCCTCAATGCTAGGCTAATATTATTACAAAGAATATTACTTAAACTGTATCAATTATATGATGTGGAAGAAAAAATTAAAGAGTAATTGTTTCATTTACCGGTCTTGGCTGCAATTTTGTCAATAATAATGATATACACTTAGAATTTATAGTAATTAACTGTATTTGTCTTTGGGAAGGGTAGAAAATCATATTAAAAGACAACATTTAAAAGAGATACAGTAATATTCTTAATTCTGTTTCAGGTTCAAATATTAGATATATAATGGATTCTGACAGAGTAGATACTACTTTCTTCGCAGCTACCTCTGCTTTTCTTTTGTATTTAATCTTCTGCACCTTAAAGCTGGGTTGGCGGCTATGGACCTAATGTTAAAAACCTACCCAGGTTTCTTCAAAATTGCCCATGCTATTTTACCCACTATGGGTTTTCTTCAGAATAATTAAAAATAATCTGGATAAAAACAGGTCCACTTTTCTGACAATTCTTCCTGTGCAATGTGTATGTATTACTATTCTTCCTAATTTCATTGTTGTAAAACTTGCACATTATTCTGGTAGTGATTTCAACATCTGAACCTCCAATCCATTCATTCATTAATTTTCTTTCAGATCCCAGAGTATTATTGTAACGAGCCATAGCTCTTAGTTTATCAAACTTAAATTATAGTACAAATTATATATATATTATATATATATATATATATATATATATATATATATATATATATATATATATATATATATATATATATATATATATATATATATATATATATATATATATATATAGTGGTCCCTTGATTAATGAACCAAATTTCCTCTCTAGGGTTAGTCGTAACTCAAGTTGGTCAGAAGTCAAGATTCTCTTCCATGTAAGAAATAATGATAATGCCCATAATGCATTCAAAACATCCTAAAGCACACCTTACCTATTTTTTCATAAAAAAGGGTTTAATAACAAAAATGGCTTACGACTTATGCTTTACAAGACCCTCATTTATAGCCTCTAGCTTTTTCACAAATTCTAAACTCAGATAGACAGATGGCAGGTGATAGTCTTTCATTTATCTACACTAATAACAGCCTTTCTACCTCATCGTAAACTGTTGATCATAATTTACTAACTTAAGTAACACTTTCAGCAACTTATTTTGTTAATTTTTTTTTTTTGTAAAAATTGTTGATGTGGATTTAGACATGCAAAACATATTTGCAAGATTGGTCACATGAATGCCACTCATATTTCTGCATAATTTCCTTCTTTTCAATTGTGAATACTTTCTTCACTTTCTCTTCCTTAGCTTCTTTATTTTATTTTATTTTATTTTTTTCGTTGGGGGGGGGGCATTTTGATAGTAATAAGCTAATTAGCAAAATTAGTAATCATGCACTGCACTGACTAAATTATTCCCTCAAACATGTGTATCTGTACTCAGACTGATGCTTCTCAATGCATCTTTTAGGGATTTATGCTTATACGGCAAGTTGCTTCACGAATCAACCCCCAAATATAATAACCCATCATGTTTTAGTTATATGATCCTTGGTAGCGGCATTCAAAGTTCAGAATATCTTGGTGAAATCTTTGTTTACAACCTCATAAGCTGATACACATTTTTCCATTGACTAGTTTTCAGATTGTAACTCCAAGACTTTGTAAGTCAAAACCACAATTTTGTTCATAATCCATGTTGTTCATATATATATATATATATATAATATATATATTATTATATATATATATATATATATATATATATATATATATATATATATATATATATATATATATATATATATATATATATATATATATATATAATTATATATTTACTGAACAAACTTAAAAAAATTTGTTTCATGCTTATAATTAACTAAATAATTTAATAAAATTTTGAATGCACATAAATATATATTTATTCAACTGAATAGCCAAAGGTAGTTATATAGATTATAGTTGAAAAAGATAAAACATATTGTATATTCAAATAATCTGCAGATACTAGTTTAAAAAAAATAAAAAGCCAGATAAACTGGATAACAACCAGATATCCAGCACATCTCTAGTCGGCACCCACCTGAAGATCTTCTATAATGTTCAAACTTTTGAGCTTGAAAAAGTCTGATCCGCGCGCGATAGCTAACTTTAAAAAAAAAAAAAAAAAAAAAAAAAAAAAAAAAAAAAAATTATCTAAATCTACCTATTGTTCAACAAAGTTCAGCAGGGTACAATTCTGTCATGTGCATGATTTGTCCACCCCATAATTCCATAAGTGAAAACCGGTAGCTTTGTAAGCAA
>SEYY01023427.1:67500-70000 GCA_009176605.1 Armadillidium nasatum
GAACAATAATTCACGATAACTATGATCGACTGCTTAGAGAGCCCCTTCCAAAGCGATTCTAAGCGAATATTTTTCATTCAGATCGAGATTGTACTCTCAAAACCCTCTCTCTCTCGCTCTCTCTCTCTCTCCTCGTGACTCGTACTAGATTACAAATTATAGTAAAAACTGTTATAAACCAGTAACGGGGGACTCGTATTATATATATATATATATATATATATATATATATATTATATATATATATATATATATATATATATTATATATATATATATATATATATATATATATATATATATAATATATATATATATATATTTTAATATCAACAATGTCAATAATAATAATAATGATATTAATAATAGTAAGAATGTGGTCATAAAGATCAATATAATAATAATAATAATATAATGATAATAATAATAATAATAATAATAACAATAATAAATAATAATAATAATAATAGTAATAGTAATGATAATAAAAATGACATAGTCCCATTCTTTTCAATAAATTTAGAATACTTTCCAAACCCAACAGGTCAGACTTGCATATTTTAGAATCTCTTTACTCCTTATTTTTATTTTTATTATTTTTATTTTTATTGTCATTATTGTATTATTATTGATCTATTAATTTTTATGTTTGGCATATTTTATATTATTATTATTATTATTATTATTATTATTATTATTATTATTATTATATTGATCTTTATGACCACATTCATTGCTATTATCATATCATTATTATTATTATTATTATTGACATTATTGCTATTACTAATATTAATATTTATGGCAATTATTATGTTATTATTGCTTATTATATTACTATTATTATTCTTATTATTATTACTTATTATTATAATTATTATTATTCATATTATCATATCTGCAGATGTCCTGAAGATGACCTTTGTAATAGGTCGAAACGTCGGTGTTTATATATGAATAAAGTTGTTAATGTTTGCGGCCGTTCTCTCAATCCTTTTTTGTACTATATATATATATATATATATATATATATATATATATATATATATATATATATATATATATATATATATATATATATATATATATAATATATATATATATATATATATGAGAGATAGGGTAGAGAACTTAGCGCCGTTCGGTACGATGAGAGTATTGCCAATGGACATAATCCACAAACTGTTAGATTTGGCTTGTGCATTCCTCTGCACCCCATTGCCCTTTTCGAGTTTCATCTAAACTGCAGTGCTTAATCACTTCTATCACCCTTCCTCTTCTCCACATGTACCCTACAAACTTGCAATAACATTCTCGAACATATGAGCTTTTTAATACAAATTAAAAATGGCGAAACGAAGCAAGAACGCAATGTTCCCCTATTTCAAATTTGACGTCTTCCGAATATACATCTTAAGCTTAGACTCTGTTGACGATCTACACCTAAATTTATTTATTCAGTTTATTTATCTTCTAACACTACTGATTATCCTAAATTCTTCGACTATCTAAACACCAAAATAGAACATATTCTCTCTTTTCCTTTTTTCTGAAATCATCACTTTATTTGATTTCAATGTTCATCACTGCCAATGCCTTTCTTCTGGTTCTCAAGATACAGTCTATAAATTTGCCCTCCATTTCTCTACCCAAAATAGCCTTGGGCAGATAAAGCACTTTTATACCAGTATATCTGACCTTCTTGTAGATAAACCCAATGTTCTTGATTATTCCTTAACTTCTAATCCTTTTCCTCATTCTATTAAACACTTTCGAGCTCTGGGTTTCTCCGATCATCTTATCTCTTTATCATCTTTTCTCTCTTCAATTCTTTCGTCAGAAACATCCTCGCCTACACAAGGAAACGTTTTGTCATTTGAGAGCTGCAAACTGGCCGGCTTGCGGTCATACTTATTTGATTTCCCTTGGAATGATTAATTATTGCTTCTGTGGGAACGAGTCCCTCGGAGTGCGCAGAGCTCATAACCGGTGATTCTCTCTGGCATGGAGACGTATATTCCATATCTTTTAATTTTCATGTTATCGTGCTATTCGCCAAAGGGACGCCGATTTCAGGAATTACCATCATCTTCAAACTCCGGAGTCTCATGCTCCTTATATTTCATCCCGAAAAAGTTCTGAATCTTTTCTCCTTATGTAATGCAATGAGTTTATGGTTCCACCTCCATTCCTTCTTTCTGGTATTTTTCAAAACATTTCAACTTAACTCTAACACTATTTCTTCCTTTTCTCTTCTCTAGTATTTTCCGATAAAACAATGACCGTTTTACTTTCTTCTAAAGCTAAAATTTAACTCTTCGCTCAAACTTTTGCTTATAATTTCACCTAAGGTGATTCCAGAGCAGTTCTTCGTTCTAATTACTACTGTCATTTCATTCCATTTCACCTATGCCTAATGTTAAATTTCTTGCAAATATGTTAAAACTTAGAAGGCTTATGGTCCTGATGGTATTTCCGTGTGGGTTTCAAAAATGTTTTTT
>SEYY01023427.1:77500-90535 GCA_009176605.1 Armadillidium nasatum
AATAACCTTGAGCAGTTGGTGCAACTTCCTACCCGTATCCCTATCTACCCGTTTCTTTCTTTCTTGGTGATGAACCCAACATACTTGAGCTTTTCTTCTTACCCTTCTCCTTACACTGTTAAACACTTTGCAATATAAGTATCTTGTTCTGTCTCTTCAAGACTTCCACAAGAATATCCCCCGCCTTCAGAGAGACGTTTCTGACACTTCGGTGCCACTATAACTGATCTGACTTTCGGTTGTTCTTCACTGGTTTCCCATGGAATGCTTATTGTTTTCATGAGAGGGGTTCCTTGGAATGTGCAGAGGTCATAACCGAGGTGATTCTTTCTCTCTCTGGCATGGAGAGTACTCGTACATTTCATATGCTTTCCCTTCTACTAAACCTAATAAACCTTGGTTTAACTCTGCTTGTTCTCTTGCTATTCTGTGCAGGTATGCTGCCTTCAGGGACTACCGTCGTCTTCAGACTAAAGAAGCTTACGCAACTTATATTTTATCCTGGAACCGTGCAGAATCTATTCTCCGTAACAGCAAAAAATCATTTCTTCGTTGTAAATGCAGCAATCTTTCCAGTTCCTCTTCACGCCGTTTCTGGCATTTTGCAAAAAATGTCAACTTTAACTTTGCTTCTTCCTCTTTCCCTTCTCTAGTATCATCCGACGGCACAACTGCCATTTTGCCTTGTACTAAAGTTGAACTCTGCTCAAACGTTTGCTTCTAATTCAACCTTAGCTATTCCTACTGCTTGAACCCTCTCCAATTCATTTATGCTTAAAATTGTAATTTCTTCTAAAGACGCCATTTCTTCTCTCTGAGCTTAACACTAAGAAAGACTACAGTCCTGGTGATATCTCTTTTGTGGTTTTCAAAAATTGCGTTTATGAGCTTGCACCCTGCCTTGGTAAACTATTTCGTCTCTGTCTTTCTACTACAGCTTTCCCTTTCTTACTGGAAATGTGCACTCATTCAGCTTGTACCGAAGAAGGGAGATCCCTCTCAACCCTCTAACTACCGTCCCATTTCTTTAACCTCCGTTCTTTCTAAACTTTTCGAATCTATATTAATAGGAAAATTTGAAAGCATCTCAATTCTTCTAATCTTATATCTGATGGCCAGGGTGGCTTTCGTTGAAAACATTCTATTGGTGATCTTTTTCCCCTTCTCTCTTACTCTTGGTCTTCCATTGTTCGGCATTTCTGTGAAACATCTGCATATCGAAAGCTTTCGATAAAGTCTGACACAAAGTTTTTATTTCAAAACTTCAATCTTTTGGATTCTATCATTCTCTCTCCCTTACTTTCTCTCTGATTTCCTTTTTGGTTATTCTATAGCAGTTATTGTAGACGGTCATTGTTCATCCTTCAAATTTATTACAAGTGGTGTTCCTCAAGGATCTGTCCTATCTCTAACACATTTCCTACTTTTCATTTATGACCTCTCTATTACTTCATCACCTATCCACTAATATGCTAATGACTCCACCCTTCATTTTTCTTTTCAGTTTGAAATTGGCGCAAGGAGGTACCTTGGAACAAATAAGCTCTGATCTTTCTGTTATTCCAGATTGGTACAGAAAAAAACATGGTTGTTTTCAATGCCAAAAAAATCAGTTCCTTCATCTTTCTACACCACACAACCTTCCACACAACTCAAACCTTCGTCTGTCTTTAATATTCTCGGTGTTTCTTTTTCTTGTGATCATGGAAAGATTTCTCTTTCTAAACAAGCTTCTAAGTGGTTGGGTGTTCTGAGACACCTTCGTAATTTCTTTTCGCAACCCAGCTACTTGCTCTTTATAGGGGTGTTGTTCGCCTCTGTATGGATTACGCCTTACACATTTGGAGTGGTTCCACTCATACAACTCTCTTAGTAAAGGTGAAGTCTAGGTTTTTTCGTTTTATCAACTCTTCCGTTCTCATTAATTCTCCATTCTCTATATGTCCGTCGAATTGTTTCGTCACTCCCTATATTCTCGCTATTACAAAGGACACCACTCATTTGAACTATCCTGTCGCATACCTCCTCCATTGAGAAGGGCTCTTGAGACACGCCTTTCTACACAGTCTCATTCCATCTCTGTTCAACTCTTTGTCCCCAGACTTAACCGCTTTGCTCAATCTTTTTTGTACTCTATTGGTAAAGCCTAAAACACACTCCCTTTATCTGTTTACGCAACATCCCTTGACTTACATATCTTCAAACGCCGTGTATCGGGACATGTCGGCCTTTAACTAGACTAGATTTCCGGTATTTCCCCAACTCTGGTGGAAATTAGTAGGTCTCTGGCCTTTAACCCACTAGAAGTTTATATATATATATATATATATATATATATATATATATATATATATATATATATATATATATATATATATATATATATATATATATATATATATATATATATATATATATATATATATATATATATATATGGTAAAGGTGTAGATTGTTTCTGACTTTCGATTGTCCGAAAATATCGATAATCGAAAATATCGAAGAAGCCTAACGTAAACAAGAACGCTGCCAGAGGTACTATTACACTAGACATATACACAATTATTATTACTTACTTTTCTAGCAGAATCTAATTCGACTTATCATACCCTGAACTACCGAAGATGCCGTAATTTAACCTAAATAATAATAATAATTTTAATGTACTTATAGTTTATAACATAACCTAAATTTAAGGTATCTGAACTGAAAAGAACAAATTACACATATCTTATATTCGTTGGGTATAAAGTATCGATTAAAATAAAATATCGACAAAATATATCGATATAAAAAATATCGAAGGTCAGAAACAATCTACACCTAAGCCTATATATATATATATATATATATATATATATATATATATATATATATATATATATATATATATATATATATATATATATATATATATATATATATATATATATATATATATATATATATATATATATATATATATATATATATATATATATATATTAGAACCTTTCCCATTAAACCTTCCTGTAATTAATTTTGTTAAAACTAAATTTATTATGTCATATATGTTAGAGAACAATTTAATAATAATTTAAGGTATGTTAGAGTAATAGAAAAAAATATAGAAATGAAAAAAGAAAAATAAACAAAATATACTTACGATTCCTAGAAGTAATGTACTTTTTCGGCAAGAAAGAGCTCAGTTTATGGCAACAAGTTCGCTGAGTATGATGAATAGTTGCTAATTAGGAATTTCGTAAAAATTCCTGGAGAAAAAAAACAGTGAGTAGTGGGGAAATTCTGAAATATCGATAATAATATAAGTTGACATAGACACGAAAATTTAATGTTAGCCAATTTTTTTCACAATTAATACAAATATTAATGAATTAGTAATTTGCAACCTATACTGAACTATCGTGGTTGAAGCTTTCGAAATAGTTTATTACTCTTTTGACGGATATGGTTGTAACAGCACAGATTATGGTAACAGTAAGACTAAGACACGGTACTATGACTAAGAAGTACGGTCCTTACGGTATTACAGCTCATATGTGCTTCTGAACTTAGGCAATGATTGGGTAAACAATAGAGACCATATTTGTGCCGAATTATCACACAACTTAAAATAGACAACATTAAACATCTATAGATCACACTAACAATATTATTGCGTTTAAAAAGTATGCTTATATTTGGTTAAAAACGATGCGTCTGTTCATATTTAATTGGTATTTATTTTATGATGAGAAAAAAAAGTTTGTTAATTTTTCATTACTTTTATGTTCCGTTGATGATTGATGAAGACTTGTGCTAATTATTTGATGTTGACATAAAAAAAGAATTAAGAATTTCCTGATAAATTTACTTAGCCTACAGTTATTTTATTCAGTACAACTATTTTAAAAATTACTTTGTCAAGATTTAAGTACAGGGAATCCCAACCAAGAAAGTTTGTGTACATAAAGTAATATTTCGAGGTATTTTTGTACTCTTATGTACTATGAACTTATGAAAGAATCTTTATATCTTTAATATGTTCCTATTAAGGTCGAAATCCTCAAGTAGGTGAATCAAGAGTTAGTCATCGTATTACTGTTCAGGACTACGGAACCCATATTGATTTCCGGGCTCTAATTCCGGCGTCTGTTACGTAATTTTAAAACATCCGACTCTGATTTAACCATTTTAAAGTTACAATGTCCACACTCTTGTTCTACCATTTTAAAATGATGTGGTTCTAGCTCCACCCAAAAAATATTTTTGCCTTCGTCTCCTTGCTCCAGCTCCATTCAGCTACTCAGACCTAATCCTAGTTTTTTTTTGTTTTGTTTCTGAGAGCGGACTTCACCCACGAGGGCATATGCCGTCCCTCCAGGCAGACAAAATACTGCCCTTCAGGCCACCACCAGTTGAGAGGAGCGAGTGAACCACACGCTCCGAGAGCTGGTGATGCTCTCCCCCTAATCCTAGTATTTAAGGTTGAGAAGAACGCCGCATTTAATTTAATTCCTTTAATATATATATATATATATATATATATATATATATATATATATATATATATATATATATATATATATATATATATATATATATATATATATATATATATATATATATATATATATATATATATAGGTAAAGGTGGAGATTGTTTCTGAGTTTCGATTGTTAAAAAATATCGAAAATCGAAAATATCGGAGAAGCCTATCGTAAACAAGAGAGTTGTCAGAGGTACGAGGTACTATTACTAGACATAGACACAATTATTATTACTTACTTTTCTAGCAGAACCTAATTCGACTTATCATAACCTGAACTACCGAAATTGCCGTAAAAAGAGGCCTAACCTACACAAGAATTTGCCGTAAAAGAGACATAACGTACACAAGAACGTTTGCACGACATAGTAGCCTAGGGCTAATTATAGGCAGGAAAATATCGATCATAATAAAATATCGACATAAAAAAATATCGATATAAAAAATATCGAAACTCAGAAACAATCTCCACCTAAGCTATATATATATATATATATATATATATATATATATATATATATATATATATATATATATATATATATATATATATATATATATATATATATATATATATATATATATATATATATATAAAGTAATTTGCTTAATAGTTTTTAATATGGAACAATGTTTGAACTTTGAAGTTAATATTTATCAAGTAATCTAATTAATCAAAGTCTTAAATTACGATATTTTATAACAATTAATTTAGATCAGTTAAAATTTGCCTTCATTACCTTAATGAAGCCTTTTATTAATCTCATAGAGTTAATGGTCTATTATTATTATTATTATTATTATTATTATTATTATTATTATTATTATTATTGCTACTGTTATTGAAAGTGGGAATGTTTTTGTTTTTATTACATTACTAATTGTAATGTAAATGTATTTATTGATGTGGATGAGTGTACGGGTTTCTTTATATGTGTGTGTCTGTATGTGTGCGTGTGTGTGTGTGTGTGTGTGATAAATCGTAGGAATGTATGTCATCTAATACTGATAATAACGAAACGTTGACCTCTATTATCAGACAAAATTGGTCATCGTTTTGACGTATTTTTAAATGTAAAACAAAAACAAAAACAAAACAAAACAAAATAATGCTGTATGGAACTGTTCTTTTAAGGGTTACGTAACGCTGAAAAGGGTGTAGGGGAGTGGGGGGGTTGCAGTCTCTGATAGTATTGTAAGGGTTGTAAAGTGTTAGGAAGGTTTTATTTTTCGGCGTTAATTAAATAACTATTCCAGAGTGTGAGTTTTTAAAACCTAAAAAAAAATTTAAGTAATTTTGTAAATTTTTATTTTTTTTTTTTTTTTTTTTTTTTTTTTTTTTAAAAATTTTTTTTTTTTTTATTTATTTTTTAGAATTCCTTGAAATTTCCTAATTAAATTTTTGTAATTATTTTTCGTTAATAGCAAATATTCCTTAATTAGTTTTTCATAACTCTGGTTTTTTTTCGATTTTTACGAAATATCATTTTTAAAAAAGTTTGCCAAAAAAAAAGTTAGTTTTTTTTAAATTTTCTGTGTGAACTAGAAACACATGGAGGAAGGTACCAACGAAGTTTGAACTGGGGAAAAAAAAAAAAATCGAGTGAAATTAATCAACAGTTGAAAAAAAAAAATCCTCAAATGAGTTTAGGCGAATATCAAACTACTTATACCAAAAGCTATCAACTTTTTTAAGCATTTTTTTAAAAGCTACATATGTTTCCAGTTCCTATTAAATAACATTTTATGAAGGATTTTGTAAAAAAAGTCAGAAAAAAAAAATGGGGTGGGTTCAAAACCCGGTAAAAAAAAAACTTTCTCATAGATTTTTCTCAAAGAAACAGAAAAGAAAGAACAAGGCTTTTCCTTTAAAATGGTTCTCTATGAAGATAGTCCATTTACCCTTCCTTCACCGCTTATACGGTCTCCTTAATTACGTAACGCTGAAAAGGGTGTAGGGGAGTGGGGGGGTTGCAGTCTCTGATAGTATTGTAAGGGTTGTAAAGTGTTAGGAAGGTTTTATTTTTCGGCGTTAATTAAATAACTATCAGAGTGTGAGTTTTTAAAACCTAAAAATTTAAGTAATTTTGCAAGTTGTAATTTTTTTTTTTTTTTTTTACTAGTTTTAAATTCACTTTTTAAAAAAATTGAAATGGGAGCGTCGGTGAGTAGCGTTATGTAATTATCAATGTAGAGTTTGAACTTGCTTTACATGGGAAGGGGGAGGGGTGGAAGTTTAAAAAAAGGCAATTTTGCAGTACGTAATTTTTGAACAATCCTTTTACATGTACAGAAATTTTAAGTCGAAAAAATAAAGAACTGATTTAATCTGATCTTGTCTAAAAACTATAAATTTATTAACACAAAACAACAATGTTGAATTTGAATTAGTTTAAATGGTAGGTGTAATAAGATTTTCATCCGAAACATCTTTGGTAACCAGAATGATAAATTTTGTTTTGTTTATTGAGAGCTGACCTCGCCGAAAGGGGGAATATGTTGTCCATCCAGGCAGACAAAATACTGCCCTTTAGGCCATCACGAGTTCAGAGTGAGAGAAACACGTCCACACGTAACGAGAGCTTGTGATGCTCTTGAATGATAAATACTGAGTTTGTATATTATTATTATTATTATTATTATTATTATTATTATTATTATTATTATTATTATTATTATTAAAAAAACTTGTTTTGATTTATTTCTTTTATATTTTTAAACTTAAATAAAAATGTTCCTGTAGTTTAAATATATGTTTAATATTACTTCAATCAATTTTATTCATTTATTATAACTTATTCTGCTGACATATTGATTTTTAGTTTTCATATAAAACATTTATAATTTAAATTAATTTAAATAAAAAAAAAAAAAAAAAAAAAAAAATATATATATATATATATATATATATATATATATATATATATATATATATATATATATATATATATATATATATATATATATATATATATATATATATATATATATATATATATATATATATATATATATATATATATATATATATATATATATATATATATATATATATATATATATATATATATATATATATATATAATATATATACGGTATATATATATATATATATATATATATATATATATATATATATATATATATATATATATATATATATATATATATATATATATATATATATATATATATATATATATATATATATATATATATATATATATATATATATATATTATATATCGGTATATATATATATATATATATATATATATATATATATATATATATATATATATATATATATATATATATATATATATATATATATATATATATATATATATATATATATATATATATATATATATATATATATATATATATATATATATATATATATATATATATATATATATATATATATATATATATATATATATATATATATATATATATATATATATATATATATATATACATATATATATATATATATATATATATATATATATATATATATATATATATATATATATATATATATATATATATATATATATATATATATATATATATATATATATATATATATATATATATATATATATATATATATATATATATATATATATATATATATATATATAAAAGCACCAAATTACTGCTATGTAAACAATATTTTTGTTTACTCAGCCATTTCAAATGTATTATTTACTTAAATATTAATGTTAAATATGCATTATTAATTTTTACTATTTTTAAATTCTGTGAAAACCTAAAATATTAAAGTGCGTTGCTCCTCATTTGTTTGCATTAATATCTTTAATAGTCAGCAGTATTTCTGATAAAGAAATAATAATTGAAAGAATCATTTATTTATTTATTTTTTTTTTAATTTATTTTAAAATTTTAATATGAACACTTCCCCACTATATATATATATATATATATATATATATATATATATATATATATATATATATATATATATATATATATATATATATATATATATATATATATATATATATATATATATATATATATATATATATATATATATATGGGTGCATGTAAGTGTGTGTGTGTGTTGTAAGTGTGTGTGTGTGTGTGTGTCCTAAATCAAAGATAAACAGTTTATATAGCGAAATATTTGAAAATGGCATATACTTAATAGCCTTAATAAGACTTAACCCTGTTTTTCCTCCGTATTTAATAATTTTCTCATCGATTTCATAATACAAGCTTTAAAAGATAGAAAATAAAACGAAAAAAAAACGCTAAATATATTGGAAGCAGTTCGTGTTACATGGTATCAGCTATTATAACACGCGTAGTTATGTCATCCCAAACTAACTTTTAACTCATATATATATATATATATATATATTATATATATATATATATATATATATATATATATATATATATATATATATATATATATATATTATATATATATATATATATATATATATTTAATGTAACATAATTTAAGTATTTTAGTAAACAACAGTGAGAGTTTTTGGCAAACTGATATAAGAATGTAAAAATGTAAGCATATATATAGGGGAGGAAGTAGCGCCGTCTGAAGCGATGTAAATACCCCCCACTGCGCTTAAACCCGAGGGGTGCTAGGTTGGGCTAGACCATTCCGTTTCACTCCGTTCCCCTTTGGTTCATTCTTTTTTGCGTTTCACCTTCTTAGAGGGTCTCTAGTGTACCCTCGTCTCAAATTGGAGTGTCTATGCTCCCACTACCCTCCATCCTTACCTTCACATGTTCCCACAAATTTGCAAGAGCGAAATTAAAAGGTTTTCTCGGAGATGCTTGGAGGGGCGGCACCCAAACAATCTCCCTTATTCACCCCTTCCCCGACCACCACTTAGGAGTTGGTGGCCTCCGGTGATGGGGTTAGTACCATCAAGACCTTGATGTCGGCTTGGCCTGGAATACGGTCTTTTTTTTAATTAATTTCTGCAACATTCGCGGTCTCTTATCTAATTTCCACTTTGTCGAACACCACCTCTCTTCTTCTAGACCTCATCTCTTGTTCTTAACCGAAACTCAGGTGTTTGAGTGCTCAGACAGCAAACCCTATTCTGTTTCCTCCTACTGTCTCTATCCTCAATTTTCAGCCAAAGGCGGATGTTGTGCATATGTGTCTGTTTTCGTGTCTTTAATTTGAAGTCTTTATTGTGCTGTGGCTTAAACTTTTATGCAACTCTGCAACGAAATTAATTTGTTCTGTCTACTTATCTAAAGTTTTATATTATTAAGAAAAAATCTTGGACTATTTTAACTCCAAAATAGAACACATTCTTTCTTCTCCTTTCTCTAAATTATCATTTTAGGTGGTTTCAACGTTCACTGCCGCCAGTGGCTTTCATCTAGTTCTCATGATCCAGCTGGTAAACTAGCCTACTATATTTCTATATAGAACAACCTTGAGCAATTAGTGCATCACCCTACCCATATCCCTGACCGTCTTGGTGATAAACCCGACACACTTGATCTTTTCCCAACTTTTTATCCTTCTCCTTACACTGTTAAACTCTTTCCTCTTCTGGGTTTATCCAATCACCTTATCTCTGTATTTTGTTCTGTCTCTTCAAGTCTTCCGCAAGAACGGCACCAGCCTTCGGCGAAGAGACGTTCCTGACATTTCGGTGCCACTAACTGATCTGACTTGCGGTTGTACTTTTCTGATTTCCCTTGGAATGATTAGTTTCCGTGGGAGGAGTCCCTCTTAATTTGCAGAGCTAATAGCCGATGTGATTCTCTCTTGCATGGAGGCACACATTCTATATTCTTTTCCTTCAACGAAACTTAACAAACCTTGGTTTAACTTTGCTTCTTCTCGTAATATTCCCCACATTGATACTACCTTCAGGGATTACCGTCGTCTTCAAACTCCAGAAACTTATGCAGCTTATATTTCATCCCAGAATCGTACAAAATCTATTCTCCACAACACCAAAAACTCATTTCTCCGTCGTAAATGTAATAATCTTTTTCTAGCATTTTTCAAAAATGTCAACCCGAGGGGTTGCTTCTTCCTCTTTCCCTCCTCTAGTTTCTTCTGACAGTACAACTGCTGTTATGCTTTCCTTTAAAGCTGAACTCTTCGCTCAAACTTCAACCTTAGACGATTCGAAGTTGTTCCTATTCCTTCCACTTCCTCTAACTCATTTATGCCTAAAATTGTAATTTCTTCTAAAGATGTCATTTCTGCTCTCTCTGAGCTTAACACCAATAATGCGTACGGTCCTGATGGTATCCCTCCTGTGATTCTCAATACTTGTGTTTCTGAGCTTTCACCCTGCCTTGATAAACAATTTTGTCTCCTTCTTTCTACTTCAATTCCTTCCCTTCTTGTTGGAAACATGCGTTCATTCAACCTGTGCCGAAAAACAGGGGATCTCTCATAACCCTCTAACTACCGTCCCATTTCTTTAACAACCGTTCTTTCGGGGGAACATTTTGCTGTCCCGCTGGAAATATCGAAAGCTTTTGATAGAGTCTGGCACAAAGCATTGATTTCTAATAGGGTTGGCATTGATTAAATCAAATTGATTTAATCAAATTGATTTAATCAGTTGATTAAATCAATTGATTTTTTTGACTTTTTTGATTTTTTTAAAAAAATAATAAAACTGTTTTTTTGTATTTGTTTTATTTTGTCATATTTTTTGATACATAATGATATAACAGATATATTAGTTCCTTCTTACTGTGTTAAAAAACTTTAAAGCAGTTTATATATTAGAAATATAACTTCCTTAATATTTGGTTCAAGATTTCATATAGGGTAATACAAGAATCTGATCTTCATTAATATAATTTATCCAATATAGAACTGTTAGAGTTTAGAATTCCTAATATATATTCAATCAAATCTTCAACAAAATTTTATTGAGCTTTAATCTAATGCAATTTGAGGTTATAGACAAAAGAGAAAACAGAAAAGACAATTCCTTTTAATTTTCAACCATTTAAATTTTTATACAACATTATAAGAAAACAATATTCCTCTATATAAATTATAAAAGAAAGAAAATTTAAGCACTTTTGATGCATAATCATTAATCCATAAATTAAATACATAACTTGCAATATATATATATATATATATATATATATATATATATATATATATATATATATATATATATATATATATATATATATATATATATATATATATATATATATATATATATTATATATATAAAATATATATATATATATATATATATATATATATATATATATATATATATATATATATATATATATATATATATATATATATATATATATATATATATATATATTATATATATTTTTTTTTTTTTTAAACATGAAATTGCAAAAATATTTGAAGAAGAAAAATAGAAGCATTTAATACTTACTAAATATTTACAATTTTTCTTAAAAATTCAATATTTTGAAAACTTTATTTTGAAACATGAGAAAACTTGTGCTCCTTGACACAAAACTTCCGTTCTGAAGAATATTTTTTTTTTAGATACTTTTTTTTCTTCTTTTTTTTTAAACCTCATCAAGACCCCTTGTTTTCTGTTTTGGGGTTTTCGCGACACCCATTTTCAATTTTTTTCCTTTTTGATCCTACAATGATCATATCATTCACACATACAGTCATACACATTCACGCATATATATATATATATATATATATATATATATATATATATATATATATATATATATATATATATATATATATATATATATAGTAGTAGGGCTACCAAACTATAGCTTAAATAAGCCTAACGGGATTTTGATTTGCAATGCAAATCATTCCGCTCAAATTGACCTCACGTTCTTTCCTGACACCATTTTGGGGGGTTCAGACCATTGAAATTGGCCCCAAGTCTGGGGAAGGGGCCCCCATGGGGGGCCCCGTGAACCCCCAAAAATGGTATCAGGAAGTTACATGAGTTTGCAAAATCGCTGCGTTCACCTCACTCTCTTTCCTGACCATTTTCTTTGCGGTTCAGTCCAGTTGAAATTTTTTCGATCTGGGGATCCGGTCCGTGAACCGACAAAGGAAAGGTCAGGAAGGTCCCTGAGAATGCTGTATTGCACGCAAATGAAGAAAAGGCCGTTAGGCTTATTTAAGCTATAGTTTGGTAGCCCTACTACTTATATATATATATATATATATATATATATATATATATATATATATATATATATATATATATATATAATATATATATATATATATATATATATATATATATATATATATATATATATAGGGCTTGGATGCAAGAACAGGTCACTGTATTCAAGTACAAGAGTAAGTACATCAATTGTTCAAGTGCAAGTACAGGAAAAATTAATTGTATTTAAGTACAAGTCCATGGCAGCAAATACAAGTATATTTAAATAAAAAAAAAACTGTAGTTATTAACATGTAAAATTATTTACTATTGAAATCCATTCATAAGTTTTGAATTATTGTAAATAA
>SEYY01023428.1:7500-10000 GCA_009176605.1 Armadillidium nasatum
CAAAATCCCGTTCTAATAGTAAGGGGAGCGACTTCGGGGGGTGCCAGATTCTGATATACTTTCGAAGCAACGTTTATTTGTAATGTATAGTAAAAACAGTGTTGATTAAGTAACAGTAATCAGTATAAAATGCACCAGAAATAAATAAGTGCTTAACCGATTGTATATTAACATACGAATTTATTAAAAATTTTCCTAAATACTTAACTGATTATATTAACTTACAAATGTTCCAATCTTTAGAACTAGAAAACGAGGTAGCGCAAATGAAAATGATTGCATTAATTTAACAAGCAGCAAAATGCTTAGGCAATAAAGTTTGAGAAGGAATGCATATTCGTATTAGAGTAGAATTAATTGTAATAATGTGAAGTAATAACAAATGCTTTAAAATTCTTATTTTAGGTAAAGTATTTCGCTTTGCATTGGTCGAATTTGGGGTGAAATTTTCAATCACTGAAGCCTTAAGATGATTCTTAAAAGTTTTGAGGTTAACACTCAACAGATGCCCTAAGTAAGTGGGAAACAAATGAACTGAAGTAAACCCATTTCGTGGGTAAACAAGGAAGCTTTGATTTATGTTTCTCTGGACGAAAATTTTTATTTTGTTTGACTTTTTCAATTTTCTCTATGACAATTTCAATTTCAATTTCTCTAGCTGTACTAAACCCAAGAATAAGCTAATAAAGCGAGTCTGTTTAGTAGACTGGCTCTTATTAGCCCCTCCTCAAAATAACCAGGTTTAATTATTTCCATTTTAAGGTTTTTTTTTGTAAACTTTTAACTACTATTGCACGTTAATCAATTCAATGATACTAAACAACACAAAAATAAGAAATACACATCAAACTCTTAAATTAAATTTAACATGCTTTAATCTTCGGACTTTGCGAATTCTAATTCATATAGTTATTTAATTTTTTCCATTTTTATTTAAATATAAACTGGCTGTCTAAAACTATTTTCAGAAGTATTTAAAAAGGAATGCTAGACTAGTGTTAGAAGCCCTGTTAAAATTTCTCCTCTAGCTGTACTTATTACGACTTCAACAAAATTTTAGATGCCACAAAACCGTCAGGAATATCGTTTTTTTTTTTTTTTTTTATAGATTTAAAAGGACGAAGTGTTTAAAACTCAACCTGAAGATGATAAAAATTTGTGTGGATCATGAATTAACTCGTTCATTTAATGAATGTAAAACGTAAAAAAATGCTCATCTGCTTCGTGAATTTATAAAATGTTTTTGATAAAGTGGACAACGGGGAATTCTGTGGTTATATAAATTTGAAATTATGATACAGGTAGTTAACATGAAAAGTAAGATGTTAGTATGATGAGAAGTTAAGTGAAATGTTCGGAATAATGGTGAACGCTAAGACAGGGATGAGTAATATGTATGTGGTTATGGTTCTCACAGTACGTTAGAAATATGAAAAAGGAAAAGCAAAATAAAATAGGAAAGAAATCTGTTACATAAGTTAGGAGTGTTTAGATAAATAAGCACTATATTAAAAAGCTACATAAGAATAAAGAGATAGACCTAATCTTTTGTGCATGTACTAGTATTGTTATTGTTATTATTATTTGTTTGGAGTGTGGCTTCTAACTGTCTCTATTTTCCTATGTTCATATCAGTGTTGGAAAGGATAAAGTGAAATTGACAAGAGTGAGAGTGAAAATGTTTGAGAACAAGACCAATGAGAGCGAGACTTCCAAAATGTATGGTAAATGACTAGGGGATTTTAAGTTTAGAATCAAGCTATCAAATAATACGGAACAGGATCATGAATGTAAGAATTAAGAAAATGTGTAGGTAGAATGAAAGCTTGGTAATAAGGGGTGTCAAAGAGCATTGATTTAAAGTGTTATATATATATAATATATATAATATATATATATATATATATATATTATATATATATATATATATATATATATTATATATATATATATATAATATATATATATATATATATATATATATATATATATATATATATATATATATATAGTTGATAGATTTCAAAACCTTACTGAGACATGAAAGGTTACTGACAAAATGATCCGTGATTTTTAAAACATTATCCAGTTTGGCCTAATGTGTCCCAAAAGTCGATCATTTAGAAACAAAATTCTTAGGTTAAATCTACTGTAGATTTAGAGTCCGATGAACATAACAGAGCAAAAGGAAAAACTGTGCCTTCTGTGATAGCAATAAAGGAAAGTTTTCTAACCAATGGTTTATATTGATAGAATAAACTTGAAAATAAATTTGATCAGCATTAATGCCAGGATATCTGTTTTTGAAGAATATCATAGGACAATATTTAAAAAATTAATTTATTTTGAATTAATTTAAAGAAAAATAAAACAATTTTTTGAATAAAAAACTATTTTAAATACATAAAAACAAATAACAACAACAGATAATAATATACATTTATAAAACGCATTACAAAAATATATTTTGATATTTTATTATATATATATATATATATAT